>PVHP010000506.1:0-143565 GCA_004024765.1 Zapus hudsonius
TATGTTTGTCAAAATGTAGAAGAATAATGGGTGATATATTTCTCGTATTTTAAGTCCAGTTTGACAAGGTTTTTCCAGCAAAGCAGAAGCACTAGGGTTGGTCACTTCATATGTTTTCCTGCATTTTTCAAGGCCCTCGGGAACGTCTGGGGAATGAGTTGGTAAATGGCTATAAAATTACTTACACACACACACAGACACAGAGAGAGAGACAGAGAGAGAGAGAGAGAGAGAGAGAGAGAGACAGAGAGACAGAGACAGAGAGACACAGAGAGAGAGACAGAGAGAGACAGAGACAGAGAGAGTTTAGTTCCCTGTTCTCACAAAAACAAGTCCAGTTCCCTAAAAAATCTATCTGATATGAGGGGAGGAGGAGAATGTTGTGGTCAGGTGTGGTGGCACACGCCTTTAATCCCAGCATTTAGGGAGGCTGAGGTAGGATGACTGACTTGAGTTCAAGGCCCGCCTGGGGCTCTGGCGTGAGTTCCAGGTCAGCCTGGGCTAGAGTGAGACCCTACCTCAAAACAAATCCAAACACCACCAGCAAACACCAGGGTGACGGACAAGCCAGCAGATGAACGGACAGGGACTTATTCATTCTGCTTCCAGTACAAGCACAGAAGATGGAGTGACAGCAAGTGGTGTGGACTGAAATTCAAGAGTGAACCTCCCAAGAAGGAACAATGTTCTGCAGCAGGGCTGCATTTCTGTAACTCAGGATTGCTTCCATTTTTAGCCAGCAACACTTTAAAAAAATACTAAAGAAGAAACCTCAACTCTTTCCTCCACACAGAAACACACTTGGAATGGTCAGACTCTCACCTTCAAGAAGAGAACCCCTCCCAGCCTCTCTCAGCCCACCAGCTCTGAAAATGTGTGACTCCATTGCACAACCTGGCCTGCATGCCTGGTGCTGTTACTCAACACGCTGCCCTTCTGTGCACTTCTTCCAAATCTGATAGTGAAGTCGGGCCTGGGTGTGAGTCAGTACCTGCAGCAGGAGACTCATGTGCGATAAAGCCCGACGCTGGACGCACACTGCTCCCCTTGACGCGAGAGGCCAGTCTGTTCTTGCGTGAGCAAACTGGATTAGGATAACTTCCCTTAGGGCTTGGGGATTTCACAGGGAGGACTATATCACCTTTGAACACAGCTTCAAAATGTTAGGGACCCTGGGACACCACAGGCCTAACTTGAGTGTATGGGTCAGACTAACGGTGATGCTCATACATCGGAAGCCATGCTCTGCAGGCCTGCATGCCCTTAGCCCACGGCAGCCCAGGAGGTGGAGATGAACAGGTCCTACAGGTTCTGGCTGGGCTCTTACCGGCTCACTTAGCTAAGTGCGAGTTTCCTGATCTGGAGAAAGATACAAAGTCTTATTGCAGCGGCTGTTAGCGTCCTATGTGATGTGGCACATGGTAATGCCCATGGTTCTGAAAGCACTGTGTGATAGGTGCGTGTTTTATCAGATACGTCAGTATTTCAGAGTGTTCTCTCTGGGCGAAGGTCAAAGTGGAGGAGTGGATGGAAGGGTACTCAGATAATTACAGCTTTGACCTGTGGAGTGTTTACTCTGTGCCACATGCTGTGAGGTGCACTTCACCACAAGGTGGCCCTGTCATGGTGAGGGACTACGGAGAAGGGAGATTTGCCTTTGGTCTCAGAGCTCAAATCCCAACCTGCCTCATCCTGAGCCCAAGCTTACACTTACCACTCTTGGCTGCTGGGTGCCTAGTACTTAATGACTTGTCTTCCCATGGCCACAGATGACATCCATTTAGCAGAAGCAGCACTGTGATGTGCCATAAACTCATGTGTTTTGAATGCTTGGTTCCTAGCTGATGGCAATTTGGGAGGTGGAGCCTAGCTGAGGTGTGTTTCTGAGGGCCGACTTCGGGGTGTTACAGTCAGCTTTCCCTTGCCAGAGCTCGGCTCAGCCTCTTGCTGCTGTTTTCCACCTGCTGTGGCAGACGGTGATGTCTAGTTTCTGCTCTAGGACCATCCTTCCCCAGGCACCGTGAAGCCAACAAGCCCATCAGCTGTCTTTGGTTGGGTGCTCTGTTCCAGCAACGCAAAGATAACTACAAGCACCCAATCAGCCACCACTGCAGAGAAAGTTGGAAATCAGTGAGATTCGGCTCCTGCTGAATGGTCAGAGGCCCAAGACCCTCAGTCACATATTGACTTGCCACATGACCTTAACCATATCCCATCTTCTCTGTAACCTTGTGTGTTCAATTACTCTTAAAGGTTTAAGTGAAAGACCACGACCGCTCCTCCAGGTCAGACCATGCATGTGAGGACGACGGTGCTAAAATCTAGGTGGCTGTTTACTCTCCAAAAGTCTCCCATCGCTATGAGGCAGGGTGGTGAGAGGGAGCCAGGATGCCAAGCTCTGCCAGCAGCTCCCTGCATGACCTTTAGTAAGGGAACTTCTTGTGCCTCAGTCTCCTGGTCTGTTAAATGGTAACAGAGCTGTGAGGGTGAAATTAGGTAACTTAGAAAAAGCAAGCAGCACAATGCCAACCTTCAGTAAATAGGAGCTGTGATAACAAACACCATGTGATTTGTTCAGCACCTGACAGAGGCCACGCTCCCAAATGCAAAGGCTTCTTTGCCACCCACATAGACACAATAGAAAAGATGCCTTTGGGCCTGTGGAATGGCACCTGCATCTGAATGGACTGGAATGTGGTATCATCTTCCTTCCCATCACAGAGCTGCACACAGGACTTGTTGATTTTAAGCAGGGCTCATGCACTCTCTTCCTGATGGTGAAGTGTGAGAAGAGCACACATCAAACACCGATGGGCACGTAAAACAATTGACGAAGTACTTGCCCAGGAACACAGCACAGCACAAGCCCTTTAAGGCTGATTAGTGAGCGCGTCTCTACTTACACAGGGGGTACAGGTTCTTCCAAGGGTAGAGATCCTGGGGAGACATTCATTCAGAAGAGCAGCACCTGGCATTTCAATGGCACCGTGACCCTCAGGACACGCTGCAGGAAGCAGTACTCTTTACCCATGAGCCTCCAGAAACAAGAACTGTAACGAGCCACCTTCTTGCTTAAGACGTGTAAGTTGAGAAAGTTCCTGCAGAGGGAACACAAGCCTCCTGGGCTGGTGTTCGCTCTGTACTGGAGACAGCATGAGGTATGGCAATTGCTAAGGAACCTGCCCCCCCTGACTTGAGGCCCTGTGCTTTGCAGACCAGCAAGGTGTGTTGCCTAGGACGTCTTAGGGGATACAGGATGGTGTATCATAGCAGGAATTCAAGGAAGCATTGGAGGGGGAGGTTTCGATTTCCAAGGCCAGGTCTGCAGTCTCGCGGTCCATCAGAGGAAGCACCCATCATCTACAAGTATAATCTTCCTTCATTGCTCGACATCTGGCTGAGCACCTGGATTTAAGTCATGTTATACTCTTTCCTACGTAACTATAAAGTTGGAAGGTACCTGTCATAGCCACACACCGCTGGGATGTATCTCCAAACCAGGCACAGTTTATGGGAGGAAACGATTTATTTAAGCTACAGATCCAGGGGAAGTCTCATAAAAGTCAAAGAGGCTGGTCCTCTTTCACAGGTCCAAGCAGAGAGAAAAACCCATCACCAACACCACACACAGAACAGGGAACAGGCCGGGAGCAAGGAAAGAATTCTCTCACCTTTATATAGCCCTAGGGTGGGGTCTTGCAATTCTATCCCAGACTTAATGGCTTCCTGAGTCTCTGGAATTTCCTTCCTGCACTGCCCACACAGGAAAGGATGTTTACTTCTAGCTTCTTTGGGCTTCTTTACATCCTGACCCCTACTGAGAGACTGCCTTCCTGTGAACTACCTCAGAGACCCACCCAAGATTACTTGAAAGGCCAAGTTAACATCAAAACTTAACCATCACAGTCCACCCCTTGTCAACTGGACATCAAACCATATATCCTTATAATTATACTTAATTTCCAAATGAAAACAGTAACAAGATATAATAGGAAATGCATAATCTCCCCCCAACATACGGCAAGACCACAACTTAAAGTTCTGTGAATCAAAACAAGTTACATATAATGGCACAGAGCAAACATTTCCAACTATTATGAGGCATAACAAGGAGAGACAGGACCAATGAAAACTCAACATTAGGTAAACATTCACATCTGCAGTTCAAGTCCCATACCACAACCGATGACTGACAGTCTCCAGGTTTTTCCAATTTTGTCCCTCCAGCTTGGCTGAGCACCTGGGAAAACTTCCATCCCAAGCCAACAGCACTCCATGGTAGCCCTTGCAAAGTCCTGGTATGTTCAAAACGTCTTCAGGTCTCCACTGCAAACCACAGTCCACCTTCCAATGGCTTCACTTGTCAATCAGGGACTTCATGCCCTGTTCCAAATACTGCATCTCAGCAGCGGCTCCTGGAACCGTGTGCACTTCACGACCCACTCCATGCATGCATTCCTCATGCTTCCGAAAGTAATACTAGGTGTGCAGGACACAGCCATGTTGTTAATTCAGGGACAAAATAGAAGTGACTTTGAAGAGCAGATTCCTTTCTTTCAGCGATTTCCTTTCCAAAGAGTTTGCATAGTCCATCTTTCTGTCCTTCCTGGGTGGAAACACCTCAGGCATCTCTCCATTGTTTCAATGTAAAGCAGTTGGGCCATAATCAAAAGCCAGTCTCTGCCAGTAAGTTAAACTTGCCTTGAGGTTTTTCTAACTTCAAATCTTAAATTCTCAGTCCCATATCCATAGCCAAGCACACAGTGCATTACTTAAATTTAACCTTGGTCAAACTCTCTGGACATGGACAGTAGGACACATTCAACCCTTGACCTAGGCACACACTTCTATTAAGGTTTTCTGCAGTCTTTCCTTCCCTGTAGAAAGTTCACAAGACAAGCCTCCAAATGCAATTCTCTCTGCATTGAGCATTTCCAAATTCTTACCAGAATAGTCCATAAAACTTAGCTTACCGTTCTGGAAGGCATCTTCAGTTGCAAGTACCAAGTCCATGTCCATTCCTCCAGCACACAAGTTCCAGAAGATCAAAATCCACATGGTCAAATTCATCTCAGTGAATCACCCCACTCCTGGTACCAAATTCTGTCATAGCCACACGCCGCTGGGATGAATCTCCAAACCAGGCACAGTTTATGTGAGGAAACGATTTATTTAAGCTACAGATCCAGGGGAAGTCCCATAAAAGTCAAAGAGGCTGGTCCTCTTTCACAGGTCCAAGCAGAGAGAAAAACCCATCACCTACACCACACAGAACAGACAACAGGCCGGGAGTAAGGAGAGAATTCTCTCACCTTTATATAGCCCTAGGGTGAGGTCTTGCAATTCTATCCCAGACATAATGGCTTCCTGAGTCTCTGGAATTTCCTTCCTGCACTCCTGCCCAGAAAGGGTGTTTTTCTAGCTCCACTGAGCCTCCTTAACATCCTGCCCCCTACTGAGAGACTGCCTTCCTGTGAACATCCTCAGAGACCCACCCAAGGTTACTTGAAAGGTCAAGTTGACAACAAAACTTAACCAACACAGTACCTTCCACTACATCACAATACAAGAAGCCAAGAGCATAGAAGCTGTCATTTCTGAAAAATATCATTCAAGGTAATACGACTGGGAGTGTCTTCCCAGTAGCCCCAAGGAGAGGGCACATTCTAAAGGGCTTACATCTCAACCAGAGGCTGAGTGCCTGAGCAATCGAATGCCTACCTACTGTGACTTCCCAGTTAATGATTCCAATACTGGCAGTGAACGCCATGCTTATCATACAGGGATGGTAGGGTCCAGATATGTGGAACACACTGATGAAAATGATCTGTGGGGGGTTGGAGATTTAGCTCAGTGGATGAGGGCTTGCCTAGCAAGCGCAAGACCTTGGGTTTGGTCCTCAGCACCACCAAAAACAAAAACAAAAACAAAAAAAACAAACAAAAATCCCGTAACATCTGTGAGGCACAGATGCAACTTTCATGCCTGTTTTCTGCTGTTTTCTTCTTATCCTTAGCATGTATTCACTGCACAAAACGATGGCTTCCAGTGGTTTTCAGGGAGCATGCGCTGTCCTCATAATCACCACCAGCGGCTATTTTGGTCCCATTTCCTTCCACTGGCTCCATCATCAAGTGTTTCCCTTCTACTTTCATGTCTCTCACATTCATGAACTGACATTTCATCCATGACAGAAAACACACTATTTGTCCTTCTGAGTCTGGCTTATTTTGGTTAACACATGATGATCCCCAGTTCTGTTCATTATTCTGAAAACAATTTATTTCTGAAACACTTCTTCATAAGCCCAGTGATACTGCACATGGTGCTTGGTGCATGGGCAAGCTCATGCAGGACAATTTCCAACCCAATGGAAGACTAAGTGTTGGTATTAAAAGTCATGAGGATATTGGTGAATATAAGAAATGGTCACGAAGAGTTGAGATTGGGGCTGGAGATGGCTCAGCAGTTAAGCACTTGCTTGTAAAGCTTGACGCCTAGATTCAGTTCCCCAGTAGCCACATAAAGCCAGATCCAGCTGGAGTTCATTTGCAAGGGCTAAAGGCTCTGACACCCATTCCCTGTCTTTCTCCCTCCCTCTTTCATTGCTCTCAAATGAATAAGTAAATAATAAAAAAAAAAAGAGCTGAAATTTATAGTCAATACTGTCTTAACAGAAAAGCAGTTTTCAAAACCAGGCCAAGAAGTATATAAAAGCCAGATACCATGGTGTGTACTTATAATCCCTGTCCTGGGGAGCCAGAGACAGGGATCCCTAAGGTTTGCTGGCCAGTACAGCTGAATCAGAGAGACCGTATCTCCCAATAAGGAAATGAGGAAATGGCTCAGTGGTTAAAAGGCTGTAATTACTTGCAAAGCCTGCCAGCCCAGGGTTAATTCCCAAGCCACCCACATAAAGCTGGATGGGCATTCATTTGTAGCAGCAAGAGAAAACACACACACACACACACACACACACACACACACACACACACACACACACACAATTTTTTTTTCAAAAATTAAAAAATTTAAAAAAATCTTTTAAAATTGGAGAGTCGTTAAAGATACCCGATGTCAACCTCTGGCCTCCAAACACATGCACACACATGTGTGCTCACGCACACACACACACACACACACACACACACACACACACACATATAGCCACGTATGCCATACATATATGTGTGTGTGTATACACACACACAAATAAAAAATGTTAAAGAAAAATGAAATGCTGGGCATGCTAGCACAGGCTGGTAACATCAACACATGAAACACTGAGGCAGGATCACTGGGCTCCATAGTGAGACCCTGTCTCAGAAGCAATGAAAAATACAGCATATAGTAAATAGAACAAAAGGCTTTAACAAACACTAATGCTCCTCCCTTTTCTAAGTGAACGGTACATCTAACATTTTGGATAAAATGTCTAGAAGGTCTACACATACTATCAATTTGTTCAAATTAGTATAATAGGCTAAACCAAAGCTAGACATTAATAAAGAGGGGCTATAGGTATTCTGGGGTCTTCTGTCAAGGCCAAAGAAACTTTACTGACTAAACCATTGCTTCAGCCCCATCAGCATTTTTTTTTTTTTTGTTGTTGTTGTTGTTTTGTTTTTTGGTTTTTCGAAGTAGGGTCTCGCTCTAGTTCAGGCTGACCTGGAATTCACTATGTAGTCTCAGGGTGGCCTTGAACTCACGGCAATCCTCCTACCTCTGCCTCCCGAGTACTGGGGTTAAAGTCGTGCAATAAATTAAAAAATAGGTACGTAAGTAAGTAAATAGCCTACCTTAAAAATTTAGGTAACTCAAATGCTAGGGGCATACTATTCTCCAAATTCCTGCTAAAAGCTAACAAGGTGACTTCCCCTTAGAGCACACTATTAACAAGGACCAAGACTAATTCCTTCTGTAAAGACCAGTGGAGATACTTCCCTCGGTACTGCCTTCACTCTTGGCTTACAGCCTTAAGAGAAAAAAGGTCCTGTCATGAAAGCCACGAATGCAGTTGCTTAACTGCTACCTGAGAGGGTGGGCTTGGGGCTTACTCCACAGAAGGGCTGCATGGGCCCAGGCCAGAGATCCGAGTACAAATCCCACGTTTTTGATTTTCTCTTTCTCAAATTATTAGACAAAGTATTTAATCTCTTGGCTCATTACAGATAAAGCTGGCATCCTGTCATCTTACATATTCATGAAGGAAGCTTATGGCAGAGTGACAGTGTACCCTGGGTGCCAAGCGCCCACTCAGGTCTTCTTTCTGGGACCTCATGCCTAGCCATTCTCTGGCTCTGGCGGGTTCAGCCTGGTCTGGTGGCTTCTGCGTTTACCCTTGTGACATTCTGTGTCATGCATACCCTGGCACGGTGTGGTGGCTGGTCCTGCCCTGGTTTATGAAGAAATGAGTTCTTCCTTGTGAAGTCAGATGAGCAGGAAGGGGTTAAACTGTTCTCCCCAGCCCTGCTCATCCATCGCTGGAGTTTGTCCATCCAGGTCCTTTCCCCTCCGCTTTACTCCCAAGAGGCACTCTCAGGCGCCCAGAGTGTCTCCTAAGTTATATTCACTCGGCCCCCGGGTACAGCATGTCCTTAGAACATTGTCCAATCTTTCTGCTGTGGTTAGGCTCCACATATGTTTTATTAAGAACTATTGTGGCATAAGTTAATTTTTATCCAATGGGGGAGAAAAATCCCACAAAGGTATGTTGTTTCTTATTCTGGCAGATAGACAGACATGTCCTATTCTCGTTTCCATCCAAGAGCTAGAAGCACGTGACACACGGGCGAAGCATGGATAGGGTTCGAAACAGCTGCGTATGGTTCGTAAGGCTGATCTGTTCCATTTTCTAAAAATGAGGCCCTCCTCTCTGGCCTAGGTACATTTCTAAATGTTCCTAAAAGGGCAGGCTGCCTCTTCCAGAAAAGTCAAGGACGAGAGCACAGGGAGCACGTGGTGTGGGGCTGGGAGTCCTGCCGGCCAGGCCACGGCCTCCCCCAACGGCCTCCATGGCCAGCAAGCTGCACCTCTGGCTTCCTTTTGCCCTAAAGATGATTCTAAACTATGACGTTCAGTGTGAGGCTAGTTTCTGCTTTGGATCTCATCTGAAGAGATTTGTCATAGGCCCATGTGTGGAAAGCAGCTTTGACGGAAAAGGCACGTTCGGAACCATTCAAAACCATTAATCATGGTGGCTCCGACTTCAGAAAGGCAAGATAAACACCCATGCACCCGTTTCCCAGGGCCCTTCCCCCATGTGCTAACATTGCACTGGACGGTCACCCCACCCTTCTCAAGGTGGGGGAGGAGCCTCTGATTCAATGCTCAATGTTCAGTAAATGGTATGGGTCACGGAGCTGGGCTTAGTTAAACCTCTGTCCAAAAGCTGGTAAGATCTCCTACAGGTTACAAAAGAAAAGAAAGCTACTTGCATCCTTTCTGTGGGTCTTGGTCCCTCGGAGCACAGGCCCCATTCAACCAGTCTCGAGAATGTGCTCAAGAACCAGCTGACCTCCCTCCAGGGCACTTTTGATGTAAAGGCTACAGCAATCAGGATCTGCTTCTAGATTCTAGAATTTGCCTGAATGTTTTTTCTGCCTTAGAAACAGTAGGGATGGGGGGGGGGTATAGATCAAGTGGTAGAGCACCAGATTCCAAGTCCAACATTGCAGGAAAGGAGGCGAGAGGAGAGGAATGGGGTGGGGGAACGACAACAAAATGTCATGACCATCCTTATTTTTAAAAAAATAACTGTTATTTATTTGAAATCAGAGAGAGAGATAGATAGAAGAGAGACAGAGACTATGAGCATACCAGGGCCTCCAGCCGCTGCAAACACACTCCAGATACATGACTCCCCCCTTTGTGCATCTGGCTTACATGGGTACTGGGGAATCAAACTTAGGCTTTGCAGGCTGAGCCATCACTCCAGCCTCCTTATATTTTTACACATACAGTATTCCTGTAAATCAAGAGGAAAGTAAAGGAGAAATCCCGACTTCTGGATTACAGTGTACATTCATTCATAGTGGACTTCCTGAAAGTCCTGGCGGGGTCCAGGCTGGCCCCCAGCATCCACCTACCTACCCCCAGGGCTCAAGAATCAAAAAGAAAGGGATAACTGTGACTCCATAGAATTACCTCAGCACATGATTTGTGGGGTCGAAAACTTCAAAAAACCCCAAAGTTACAAAGATTCCATACTTGGCAAAGCAAGAGCCCTGGAGCCCTCTTTCCCCACTGCGAAAGCTCCCAGAGATGACAACAGAGTTAATCACACGTAACATTTACATTTGGGCAACTAATTGTCACCAGACATTCTTATGGCATCATCAGGACTAAGTTGCTAACATTTCCTAGGAGTCATTTTTCAGTCATGAAAATGTGAAGAGCTTTGTGCCTCTGAACAGCCCCGGTCAGCTGGAATGACTGGGTGGTCAGTCTTACACGGTTTCTTTTGTTGCTTCCGAGGCTCTTCCCAGGCCAAGAGATGGTAAGGCTAACACGCAGGTTAACTGAGGCCATCCCCGTTCCCTGGTATGTGAATACACTCGATTTAAGAAGGAAAAAAATACTCCTTTCAAAAGTTAATTCTACAATTTTCTATTCCCTAGAAAAAAACCAAAAAAAAATTTATTTTTTTAAAACACCCAATCCTCATTTTTGCATTTCTTAGACTAGAAGAAATGGCTTAGATTTCCCTCTCTCTGTCATGTTTCTCCTTAGGCTCTCTTGATCACAAGTTCAAACAAAACATCCTTTTTAAATCCCCTCACTTGCATTTATAAAAGAGATCTTTGAGTAAATTTGGGGTGCTGAAATAAAATGACTGTCCATGAATCATAGCTGTAATTGTGGGGAAACTTCCATATACGTCTCTGTCACATTGAAAGAGTCCCCACAGGCCCACCGGCCGGGAGGAGAGGTCCCCACACTTCTGCTTGGCTCCAGTTTCCCCATTTGCCTGGGATGGTCTCATCAGGGCACTGTTCCCAGGGCAGTGACTCAGCTTGGGAGGACCACCTGCTTGGGAGAAACACCCCCCTGGTCACACTGTCACCAGGGCAGAGGGACCCAAAGAATCATGGAACAGCTCTGAGCCAGATCACAGGCAGTGCCAGATGGAAAATCTCTGTTTCAAAAGGGAAAGAAGCCAGCTTGTTCTTTACACCGAGAGCTTTGGTGGCTTGGTGTACCCATGAGCCACAAGGAAGACACCAAAGTGAATGCTGCTACAGGAAATGAAGGCAGGGCCACAGGACAATCTGTACTTCTAAAGAGATAAACCCCAAAGGTTGATAGAGGCACACTTGATAATCCCTGTACCTGGGAGGTGAAGGCAGGAGAATTAGGAGTTCAAGATAAGACTCAGCTGTTAGAGACTAGCCTGGGCTACCAAGAGACCCTGTCTCAAACCAACAAACCCAACTGAGCAACAAGAAAAGGGACATCCTCTCTGTAAAACAGCACTTGGACAATATATCTGAGGCCTGTCCACAGCTAAGTCCAGCCAACCCAGGGAATTCTCCCTCCTTTAGACAAAACCCTCTGCTATGAGAAATAGTCCAATTGTCTACGACCCACACTATGGTTTCGCCCTTCCTTCCAGCCCATTTTGAGAGGATGGCTGGGCTGTCGGTCCTCACTGACACTGAGCTCTTCTGCTTCAAAGTCTTTTTCTTGTTTGATCTTTTATTTTTTAAATTATTTTATTTTTCAAGCATAGAAATGAGAGAGAGAGAGAGAGAGAGAGAGAGAGAGAGAGAGAGAGAGAGAGAGAGAGAGAATGCACACCAGGGCCACCACCTTGTGGGTCTAGCATATGTGGGTCCTGGGGAATTGAACCCAGGGCCTTAGGCACTGGAGGCAAGTGCCTTAACCGATGAGCCATCTCTCCAGCCCCTTGTTTGATCTTTTAAAGGCACAAACCTTCACTGCCCGATTCTAGTCATCCCCACTTACTCTACAAAAGCTCCCCAAACTCATTCTGGCATGTTGCCTAACTCACAGCAGTTATGCCTTAATGATTTCAACTCAACCACGATTCCCTGGCCTTGTGTGTGTTAAGTGCTTTCCTTTCAATCAACAACACTTTCCGACATGTTAGACATAAAGACAAGGGCTGGGACTATAAAGGAGACAGTCCCACAAAGGGTAGCATCCCTGCCAGCCCAGGTAAGGAGGGCATATCTAACAAGGGAGCATGAGTGAGGCTCTGGAAGAAACTGCTTCTGCTCGGAGCATTGGAGAAGCTTCACTGAGAACTCTGGGCTGCTTATAGAACAATTTCAAGAACAGGTTAGACGAGGAGGAGAGGTGGGAGAAGTTACTATCTTGGGACTCACATGTGCTAAATAAACTACACAACATTCTCTTCAGTTTCTCTGTAGCTTGGAGTGAGGGGGTTAGAGATCCCATGAAGCCTGGGGAGCAGGGCCTTGTCCTCAAGGGCTGTGCCGCACAGGCCGAGCACTTGGGAAGTGAAGCGTCCCTAAGGGAAGGGGACAGGTTATGGAAAGGCTGAATCACCGCTGTGTTCTTGAACCAAGTACTTGGCCATTAATTTCAAATTGCCTGTGGCTTCCTCACCCGTGCGGTCACTCTCCTCAATGTCTCTGTCCTCTCTTCCCTCCCCAGTGGGCCTATCAGCTCCTCGCATGGATGGAGCCATACCTCCCCTTCTTTGATGGCTCCCATAGTGACCTCAAGAGCTCAGCAAATCACTTTCACAAATATTAGAATGTGCTTCTGCCACACTCCGTGTGAAATCAGAGACTCATTAACAAATGTTTATGGAGCCCTAAAACAGGAAGCAAACTTAGGATACACACAAAGACAGGTAGGTGTGGGTCACAAAAGAGTTTTAGTTAGGAAACTGGTGAGAACAGGGCCACATAAAGAAGGGCCTGTCGGCACAGCATGCTGACGGAGAGCTGCTACTGGGTGGGAGTTCCTGAGTTGTTCATCACAGAGGTTCACCACCCACCCCGACTCAGCCCCGTGAGCGTCCCTTTGCTCTTTTTTGAGCTCCATCATCCCAGAGGTCAGCCACACCGGCATTTCTCCTATTAACCAGTGAGCAACAGTCCTGCCAGGCAGGATCCTGTTACAAAGGGACCCAGAGACAAAAGACAGACTCTTAAGTAAGCTTAAGAGAAAAAAATATATCTAACTATGATGCAGGCATTAAATCCTTTTGTGTTTCCTTCCTCTCTCCCTTCCAGCTTTACAGTTCTTCCTTTTTCTTCCAAAAAAGGAGCTGAGGCACACTGAGAGGAGGTATGGTAAGAGGGAAGTTGATCTACGGGGGAGGTAACACCTGAGATGACCTTGTCAGCTGAGCAGCCATCTCCAGGTAAATCGCAAAGGAAGACAAGACAGGTGCATTCAGGCAGTCTTAGGCAGGGGAGCCAGAAGGTCCCCTGGGAGCTGAGCTGGAACCTGGAATAGGAGCACCAATGACAGGGTGTTAAGTAGGAGACAGACCTGTCTTTTGGAAAGAGAAGAACTATGGAACTATGGAAAATGATTCTGGGGTCAAAGAACCTTAAGAGTTACACTAACCTCGTGGAGGCCCAGGGAGATGCTAAAGCAGAGATGCTAAACTCCAGAGCTGGAGTGATGAGAGCAACAACCCTATCACCGAGTAAGGTAAGACCTTTAAAATTAGTCTGTTTCACACAGAATGCAAGTTACACCTGTGCTTCCAGTTCTTGCCACAAGGTGGCACTCTCACATAGTCATTGCAGGGGAAAATGAGAGCCATCCACACCCGAGGGAATGGGCTCTCCACCACACAGGGTTGAAACCACATCAATTCCAAGGAATGCCAACGGAGGCACAGACTCTGAGATCGCCTCATAAACACTTCTCCCCTGAAAACCCTGCACAAGACATAGGGAGCCACTGGTCTTAGGTGAAGAGCTAAACGCTAGCAGTGTTCCTGACTCTCACTGGCTTCACCTGGGTCACATGAGGAGTCCCCACCAAGGAGAACCCAGTGTGCAGCCTTTGGGTCTTCTGTCTCCTCTTCTCAACACCTTCCCCTGAGGGAGAGGCTGGGCCATGTGCTCCAGGGCCTGAGGAAGACTAGCGCTGCCACCCATGAGAGGAAGGACAACCCAGCCCCTGGGGTTCCAGGCTGTCCAGGCCTTCACTGGGTGCCCCTCATTCTCATGCAAAGCATCCTCAAGAGGGAAGAAAGGAAAGACTAAGAGGTTCCCTTATCTGGAATGGGATGTGTGGGGCATCTGTGGGCAAGTCACACACCCACGCAGGCAGGATACAGAGCCAGTTCCATATCCACGGCAGCCCTAGCAGGGAGGAAACCTGACTTCAGAGCACATGTGCTATGAGAAGTGGGGAGGGTTCAAGGGAAGACACAGCCTGGCCTTCTGACCCCACCCCAGCAGGCCTTCACAGCACCCTAGGCAGGTGGACACCCTGCCAGAAGATGACAGGTACTGTCCTTGTGTGCGTCTGGTCACATACAAGAGTCATGGCACCTTCACAAGTCGCTCTAGCGGTGGCCCACGGGTCCCAGGAGGACCCTCTGCCTTCACCCTTGCTCAAGTTGTTCGGGAGGCCTGCCATTGTGATGTCAGCACCTTGAAGGATCTGCATAACCTCAGTGGAAGCAAAGCCATGCCCTCCAGCCTGGGTTCCTGGCAAAGGGATGGGTCCTGGGTCCTGCCATCCTGAAGGATTTCTGGTCTGGTTTGAAAGCTACCTCTCCTCCTCACAAAAGCAGTGCAACATTCCTGATGCGTATCTGAATCTCTGATCTATGCAGAGCAAAAAAGCATGGCCTCCCAGTCCTTCCCTCGGAACCACAGGGCGGGAGGAATCAGAGTTTCCTAGCTCCTCTCCCTGGTCTGGTTATTGTCCCAGACGCAAGCTCAGCACAGCTTCAGCATTACAACCTGTTGAGTGGCTGTTTACTGCCACTTCATAATTGGGTAAGGCATGAATATCCTCATTTTTTCCCTCAGACTTCAGTACAGGGATATTATTCAAAAACAGCTGTGGAAGGCAAATGCTTTAGACACCTCAGGAAAAATGCAAAGCGTTCTTGAACATAGTGCTTGTTTTCATTAGAGATCGCATCAAACCTGAGACCCAGCTACAAGCAGGCGCAGAAATTCCTTAGGATACTCAAGTGAGTACCATCCCTCCCGTCAGCCCAACATGCTCGGTGAACAAGCTGCTCTCACCTCCTCCTGCGGCTTCAAAGATATTCCCCTCTATTGCACAACCATGACCTTGAAAAACTTCCCTGCCAGCAGCCGCTCTGCACCCACCTGTCCCTACAGGTAGTAAAAGATTAGACTCTGAAAACCAGTGTTGACACAACACTTCTAGGCCTCCCTTCCTTCTACTCCCCACCCCAACGCTCCCCCAAGGTGAAGTTCACTTCTTCCACAGTGGAGGGAGAAGATTCCCAAGGGCATACCACGGAAGGGAGAGTTGGTGGTGGGAGAGTGGTCTGCCCCTGAAGGGTGCTGGGACAGCAGACACACAATGAAGCCCCCTGGCAGCTCTCAGCAGGGTCTAAAGCTCCCCAAGGTTGTAAATTAGGTCTGGGACCTGGTCACACCCGGAGGGAGAGTCCACTGGGTCCAGTGCATGTCCCAGAAGGCTGGGACCTAGCAATGTGGGTTTCCTTTTTTCAAGATGAACTAGCATTTGTCTTTTGCATTCTGCTACATTGTGTGACACGCCACCATGTCTTGGCCGGGCCATCCGGCCTGTGTGAAGTGAGCCGGGTCTCCCCGTTGCCACTTGGGCACATCTGTGGAGCTTCCTAAACTGAGGCTGGCTTCAAATTCCCTATCAAGTGCTTTCACCGTCTGTCTAGTCCCCTCAACCAGGGACAGTCAGTCATGGGAGCAGGAAGTGGCAGGCAGTGGCTTTGGGTGGGGCTCCCTTAGAGCCTGGAAACTTCCCAGGGGCGGATCCAGAGATTCCATGAGGCTTCTGAAATGGAGGCAAGCCTTTGTGTGGCCGCTCCGCCATCGCTAGTACTAGTGTCCACTCTCTAGGGACCTTGAAGTGGGCCAATTCTTTCCCCGGGAGCCCTCACCTCTAACGTTCCCCCACCCCACAGTCCTCCTCATCCCTTGGCTCTGATGGCAGAAATCACCTCACCGACTCCTCCTTCCCCTGGTGTGCCTTTCTTCTCCTAGCAGACTAGGCTGAGCCATGCTTCGATGTGTTTATACTTAGGTTCCATGATGACAGAGACCGTGTTTACTTCCCCAACCCCTTCAATATCTGTTGGAGCTAAGCACAATCTGTGGCAAAGGCAGACTGATGATGGCGGGCCTGCCTTGACCTTCCTGAGCTGCTCTGACCTTCAAATGTTCCACAGAAAAGATTTCTGCTTTGAAATTTTTGAGGTGTGCACCCTGTGTGCACACATGCCCTCCTCTGAGGCTCCTTTTGCCTTATTTCTGGGACAGTCTCTCACTGAACCTGAAGTCCCTCTGCCTTGATTTTGCTTAAATTCTCCTGTCTCTACTCCCCTCCAGCACTGGGTTACAGGCTTGCCCAGCTATACCTTGCTTTTTACATGGGTCCTGGGGGTCAAACTCAGCAAATGTTCTTACTTAGTGAGCCATCTCACAATCACCCAGAGAAAGGACTTCTAGAAGCTTCTCTCTCCCTTTCCTTGTCCCCCCACAACAGAACATAATATATGCAGGTGGGGCCTCTCACTGCAGGGATCCAAATATGAAATGTCAAGTTCAAGCTAATATTCCCATCAATGGAAGAACAACTTAGGTCCCATGTTCTATTGTAGAAGCAAAACTCAAAATCCCCCCTTTACCATCAATACCTAGAACAAAGCAAAGCTGCTTACTAGGATGATTTTTTTTCCTTTTCTTTTTAACATTTAGAAAACTCTACCTGGAATTTCTGCAGTATTCTTCACGGTACCTGGTTAATGAGAATTCATATCCAGCTCCATGTGTCCAAAGACACTTCCTGCTCCCTGGCTTTCCATCCAGCTCCCCTGCAGGCCTGTGGTGAACACCACCCTGCTCTGTTAATAAGACCTGTTCAACTGTTTAATTACACAGCCTGTCCCAGCCAGCAACCTCTTGGCGGCCTCTTTTGTGCCAACCACACTGGCCGCCCACGCACATTCTCTCGCTCACTTTCTCGTGTTACCCAGGCGCACACACCTCCCATCCTGTTCGTTTCTCACTAACCAACACAGCTATGATCTTCATATTAAATTTGCTCTAGCACTCTTCCCAAACCCCCATGGCTCTCCACTTTCCCAAAAGCTCTCTATCCACAAGCAAAGAAGGCAGAGAGCCAGCCTGGCATAAACCCAGAGGCTCACTGCTGACACCTTGCACCAAGGGGTGGTTCCATCATAAGTCAGCATAAAGTAGGAGGTAGGAGGATGCCAACTGGGAAGAGAGAAGGGACAAGGGACAAACGCTGAAATCAGTCAATTCTCCCTGAGTCTAAGGGAAGAGGACCAGAAAGACACTTCACTTTGGTTAAAGATTCTGTAATGATTTTAGATTTGCAGAAGAGCTACACGGCACACCACAGCCTAGGAGTGAGGTCAAAAGAATCAAACCCAGGTCCTACTAACCATCCACCAGCATGGGGCAAGCGTTTCCTTGTCAGTATGACCGGGATGAAGTACAGATCCCAGAGTTGCCATGAGACCTGAATGAAGTAATGTATGTAAACGCGTCTCATATAAACGCTTAGGTACAAGACACCATGTGCCCTAGTTTCTAGTGTCATCAGGCATATCTTTTTTTTTTTTGTCTTGTTCACATGATTGTCTACTGTGTGCTGTGTACAATTCCTGGATTTTACAGGTCACTTAAGTCAGGGAAAACAGACAGAAATTCAGAAGTGAGAGCATAACCTGTTGGGTGCGACAAAAGGGTAGGTAGGAACAAAGCACTGTGCTGTGGGGGGCACCCTGGAAGGGGCGCTCGGAAGGGACAGCAGTGACTGGTAGGGGCTGAGTAAATCCAGCTTCATCTGGCTGGGCAGATCACCCGGGAACTGAGCACACTGGTTAACAGACACCACCATATCCCAAGACAACAGGGTCCTGGGTCCTGACACTGTGTGTCAGTTACTGGATCTGAACTTCCTGGAAGTTCAGTGGTGGGAATCAGCTTCCATCTGTTTCTGATAGTGAGGAAAGGGAATCCCATCCCGGGACCCACCAAGTTCTCTCCCTTGGCGGCTGAGGTACTTGCTCTGCTCATTGCTTCTGGCTGAACAGAGTTTCTTCCCATCCCTGCAGTGCCCTGGGGCCACGTGGGCACAAGGTGACCCAGAGCAAGGTTCGGGTGACCATTCTTCCCTAATAATCTAAAGATCCAGGACTATAATCAAACCAAATGTTCCCAAACGATAAAATCCTGAAATACTTAGTCATAAAACTGAGTAAGATACAAATTCAAAGCTTGGGTGCAGCTGCGAGACTGCTGAGATGTGAATTCCGGCTCCTGTTCTTGTTAGCTGTGTAATCTTCAAGGAAATGATTAACTTCTCCAACCCTTAGTGCTCTCTCTCTCTCTCTGTGAAATGGGTACTGCGGTGTCCCTCCCCAGGGCCCGGCCTGCTACCAGCCTTGCGCATCGGTGCTGAAAGTGGAACGAATGCCAAATGTAACCCTCGAACACCAAGGCCACAGGAAATGTGACCTGGGGTCCTGGGCAGTCATGGTTAGCATGAGTTCATCACGTGGTGGTGATATTTAGGTTTCACATGAGGAATGCTCACAGTTAAGTCATGTTAAAAACACAGGGAGAGGCCTCCTGCTATGATCCCAGAGGGAATCATTAGAGCATGTGCTTCAGGATTCGTCTTAAAAGTCAAGGTTGTGCCTCAACTTATAGTCTATGTTTTGATGTTATAGCTTTTTGTTTGTTTGCTTTTAACAGGGTCTAGTTGTGTGGTCCATTCACGCCTCAAACTCACTGTATAGCCCAGGCTGGCCTTGAACTCACAATCCTTTTGCCACAGCTCTTGAAGTGCTGTGATTACAGGTATGTATGTACCCACCGTGCTTGGCTGCAAATATGTGCCTTATTAACCTGTGACGTAATCACACTGTCTGACTCTCCAACTTTATTCCTTCATCTAAACTCATTATAAAGCTTTTCATATTTTTGGCATATTAATACTTTGGAGGTTAGAGGCTCCACACAGGCATGATTCAGCATTTCTAATGACACTTTCCTCAGGATTCCCTGTGGTAGGTAGCTTCTTATTCACTGCATAGCATTTACCCTCTCATGGTCCTATTTCCTGTGGATCCAGCTTGGGAGCTGACTGTTAAAACTAGCTGTACTTTCAGAGGGTGATTCATAAACTATGCATACCATAGCCATGAGTGGTGGAAGGGAGAGATTCTTACATCAATCTTTCTATTTTAACCGTTAGGGAAATAATCTGTTAGAAGAGTGCTTGGCTATCTACCCTCCCCTACACTCCATCCTTCAGCATCTCTGTGCTGGGGATCTCTGGGCCTGATGCCCAACAGGACGAGCTGCAGAGAGCTTCAATTTCAAAGGGAGACAACACGGTGGGTTTGGGAAGCAACAAGCTCACTTTTCTTGAAGCACACAAGCGGGGAGGCATCTTCATAGGAGAAAAACTCCGTTTTTGTTTTTATTTTTATGAAACTATTTGCTGAAACAGACTTCATCTAAGTGTTCATCATACTAGAACCTTAATTTAAGCTGTCTTAATTTTTCAGCATAGTCATCCTTTGATTTCAAAGAATTTGTTGGCTAGGTTTTAAAATGCAACACCATCCCTGAGAAGCAGAGAAGTTAGAACGGAAGTGGTAGGAGACCATGATGTGTGTTTCTGGGGATCAAGGCAGGAAGGTGGTCAGTAAGGAACTAACAGCCAGGCAGCCTGATGGCTCCTGCTTGGAATTCCAGCATGGGAGGCGAGGCTGAGGCATGGAACACCATGCACTCAAGGCCAGCCTGGGCTACAGGGTGAGACCCTGTCTCAAAAGAACAGAAAGATTCCTGCCCTGTATGGCCATCTATTCCTTCCTGCTGACCTCACACCTGCTCCTGCCCCATTCCATGCTGGGAGCCCTGATGAATGGCTTCGGAGTTCTAGCCCTAGGCATGACTCAGGTGAACTGTGTCATGGTATCCAGAGACATGGAAACAAAATCATCATTCCAGTTTTCTGATAGAAAGGTAGACACTGATCAGATTTCGGATAAGGAAAAGGATCCTTATGTAATCTAATAAAACAGCTTATTTTACAGATCAGAAATCGAGGAAGTGGGAAGATAGGATGGGGAAGATAGGATGAGGAGAAACTACAGTTGACTTCTTGTGGTGACCAGGGTGAAGCTTTTAAGGCAGCTTGTGAACGCTTCCCTTTGGCTGGCATGTTGCATGACGAGGCAGAGCAGGGGTCAGTTAACTGTTGGGCACAGCTGTAAACTTCTCTCTGGGCTGTGGCCCTATCAAGCCTCCAGAACTCTGGGGAACCTTGGTGGTTTTCAGTTAGTCTGGAGCTCCTTTATCTAAAGTCTGTGAGGCCTGCTGTTCCCTGTGAACCAGGAATACGGAAAGATGGACTCTGGGAGAACCCACTGGTGGTGATAGGCTTTCCTGGTGAAGCAGGCTCCCTGGCACAGCACGATGCAGACTGTGGCAGAGTCTTCTTTCAAGCCAACTAGTTCTGGCAGGCCTACCTACCCTCCTAGCCCGACTGTGACAGCAGCACTTGGGCATTGGCTGTGGCCTGTTAGCCCTTTCTTAAAGACACGTTTGCAACTGCTGTGTTACAGGATGGCGTTCCTAACAGGAAATGATGCTTGCAGAGTGGATGCATCTCGTGTGAGTAGTAACCACAACCCTTACAAGTCAAACCACCAAGTTAGAGAATCAAATTATGTTCAGGAATTTAGAGTCCCTCAATACACATTGTGTTGTCCACTCTCACAGTACTAATATAAATTCCTTAAAGTTTCCTGGAGGCCAAGGCTGCAAACTAAAAATAAATAAATAAAGGGACTGACTGGGGAGATGGCTCAACTGGACAAGCCCTTGCATTGCTGGAGTTTGAACCCCCCAGAACACAGGCAAATGCCAGGTGTGGCATCATGTACTTTTAATCCCAGCACTTGGGAGGCAGAGACGGGCTGATTCCTGTAGCCTAATCAGTGAGCTCTGAATTGTGAGGGACTCTGCTTCTTTAATGAGATGGAGAGGTATTGAGGATATGACACCTGACATCTATCTCCCCAGTCTCCATGACACATACATACACGTTTGTAAACGTACACCTGTACATAACGTGTGCCCACACACATACAGATACATATAAACACATGCATGCATAGCACATGACATGCAAAAATAATGGATTAAGAAAATTTGCTTTGATATTCCACTTTGCAATTCAAATAATGATTCAAGAGCTTTAGAAATTACTAAATCAATAAATGGATGGCTAGTAAGTCATAAAATATTAATTGTGGAATCCAGCTAGTATATGGATAGGGCTCATTATAAATTGCACCTCCCCCCACTGAAGAACAAACAAGGTGTGGAACAGAAAAATAAAGAAAACTCAAAAAAAAAAAAAAAACCCAACCTGGGAAAGACCATTGACTCAGTACACATGCTGGGGATTCACTACTGAAAAACCCATCTGGATATATGCTTCCACCTTCCTTTTAATTTAGAAAATTTTATGTAAAAACTGAAATTACTTTTTAAAAAAACTGAGTAGGAAGAAAATCCCAAGTCTAGGGTATTGGGCTTGAGTCATGGGAAAAACAAACAAAAGGCCACTTATTCAACTAGGAAAATATAAAGGTTCTAGATCTCAAAAAATGATAAGGGAAATAAAAACCATAAAAAAGCTGAGAAGATTATTTGCCCCAAGTAGCTCACAGACATATACAATTTTATAAATATGTTACAGAAACAGTCATACTCCAATAAGAAAGTTGATGATGGACTTGGACGTTTACAAAAGAAAAAGATAAGATTTGTAACCACATGAACAAAGTTCAATTCTTTTAGTAGAAATTGTAAGATGCTGCATTCCTGACATGGGACGGCCATTCATTAAATATCTGTTGAATAAATGAACCAGTAATCATGTAACACTTTGCACAAAGATTACGGAAAAACATTAATAGTGCAAAGATAAATGATTATAAGCTAGTCATTTCATTCCTTGCTTTAAAAATGTGTACAGTTTGGTACAAGCTTTCTAGAAATCAATTTAGCAAAAGTACAGAAGCTTAAGATCAGCATGGTGGCACAACACCTATAATCCTAGGCCTGGTTTGGGGGGGGAGAAAGGTGGGGTGAAGTCAGAGGAAAATCAGAAGTTCAAGGTCATCATTTGTTTCATAAGAGTTCAAAGTCAGCATGGAATACACGAGCCCCAGGTCTCAGAAATAAAACAAAACACTTCAAAGTTTAGCTCTTTTGAGAAATTTACTGTAAACAATCTATCCTAAGGAAATCACAGAACAATTTTCTAAGAATCATTGCATTTAAAAGGATAATTATTGAAATCGAAACAAACATAAAAGAGAATATGATGCATCAGTAAGCTGTCTTCAAGGCATTTTGAAGCCTATGGAGAAAATGCTCCTTCACAAGTGGGTTATACCAAGATGCCCCCTCTGCAAGAAATACACACCATTAACATAGAGCATTAAGAGCAACAGAACTTTGGGGATCTTCTAAACATGAAATCCAACAAAAAAGTCAAATACATAGAAATAGTAGAATCAGTAGTCAGGGGATGGGGAGACCTAGAGGTCAGAATATAAAATTTCAAAGATGAATCAACCAAAAGGAAGCATAAGGGCAACAGTCAATATTGTACTATATATACTTGTAATTTTCCAAGAGAATAGTCTTTAGGTGCTTTTACATATGAAAGATTAACCATGTGAGATGAGTATATAAATTGCCTTGACTACAGTTAAACATGTAGATATGAAAACATTGTATTCTATACCTTAAATATATACACTTAAAAGGAATTTTATTACAAATCATTTAGAATAAAGTTAGAAATACTATACCAAGGGCCAAGTGTGGTGAGGCACGCCTGGGATCCCAGCACTGAAGAGGCCGAGGCTTTTGAGCTCGAGGCTAGCCTGGCCCACCTAGGAAATTCAAGGCCAGTGAGGGCTGCAGAGCAAGAACTCACTCACCAACTAAATAAGAAAAATGGGGAGAGTGACACACTGCTTTGGAAAGGTCTTCACAAAAGTCAAGACCACTTGGCTTCTTCTGCATTGTTGTCTATAAGGCCTGAGGTCCACATCCACGGTGGACTTGATAACCTAAGCCACGCTCTGCTTCTGCCCCGTTCCTTTTCTCAGAAGCCTCAGTCCACTCTCAGGAATCCGTTACCTCCGTGCACTCCCCACTGGATCATGATGGACACTTTCCATGTGGTCTCTTCTCTTGCCTGACCTGGCTGGCGCCTCTCCCCATCTACACAGCACCCCACCAAAAGACCTGCAGTTCACTGCAGCCTGGGGTTCTTTCCCAACTGTACAACTCACCACACCATTCTCCTGGACAGACCAACACAAGTCCCTTGTCACTAACGGCTCCCACTCCTACTCTTTCTAGGACCTGTACCTCTGCACACTCTGTCACCTCTCCTCCATCATCTAACTAGGAAGCCATGTGGGGTAACAGCTGAGTGCCACAAGCCCAACATACTGCTTCACGTCCCCACAGAGGTAATCACTCACTGTGCTCCTCATTTGATCAGAACAGACTCTTGATATTTGTCAGTAGAAATAATGTTTCCATGACCCAAAATAGTTACATACTCACATCTTGAAAAGAGATATCAACAAAGATTTCGTCACTTCCTTCAACTAGCTGCTCAATTATTTTATCACCCTGGCAATCAGGGTTGTCTTATCTATTCATCAGTCAGCAATTAATGTAGTAATACATTAATATAATGTATTAATTATATTCCTGTGTTATGACAATAGTGCTTTGGTTTTAGCTGGATGGATTGACCTGGTGTGTCTATCACGAACATCCCTGAATCCAACAGCGAGCCTTAGAGCTAAAATTATCCAAGGCAGGTACCATGGAAAACCCAAGGGTGCAAGGAAAAACCAGCAGTTACTGGGTAAACACTATCAGCAATGAGGCCTCCCATCGTTTTCAGACTAAACCCCTCATGTCCTTTATCTTTTCCTAGAAGGGTGTAACTTCTGCTGTGTGTATATCAGCACTTCACAATTGCCCAACATCTTTTTTTCAAGAGTCTACCGTAAAGTCGCAAGTTTTTCCTCATCCCTCTATGTCATGCTCCTTAATGCCTTCAAAAATCATGTCTGCTTTTCCACCACAATGGCCTCGCAGGACTGATTTCAATTTAGCTAACAATTAAAAAGGGCTGTATTTATCTTTCAAGTAACTTTTTTTTTGTATTTGACCTCTTATGCCTGTCCCCACCAAATTTCTTCTCCTAGTGTAGAAAGTTGTATTTCTGAAGGTTCTTGACTTGTCTCCAGCTCATTTGGTAGTTATACAAGGAAAAGGCAAAAAGAGATAGTCAATTTCATAGTTCTATGGTGTGTAAAAAAAGATAGGCAAAAAAACCGCAAAACAAGCCAACAGGTGTGCGGGAACTTTGCACAGTGGCTTACCCGGGGTCTTTAACTTTCTCCCTGAACTCTCAAATACTTGATATATTTATATATATCTGGATAAACAGACAGAAATTCTGAGTAACCCATTTGGAGCTTCTGATAACATCAACCATTCTCTTTATTATGCGTCATTTATTTCTCCACCCTGTGTCCTTTTCTCTGGCTTTGCACCCCCACCCAGCCACGACAGGGAATGACTTCTGACCTGGATGGCTTCTCCCTTTTAACAGCAATGCTCTGAGAAACTAAGAACAGCTGAGTCAGGAGGAGGACCCAGTCCAGCTTAGCCTCCTTCTCCCGGGGGCACACAGAAGGGCTTCAATGGGTCTGTGGTTGTCTCCAAAATGCAAGCAACGGTTTGTGTAGAAGTGTTGTGAAAGGATTCATGGCTCCCTCCAGAATCTCAAGGGAGTCTAGCACCCAGGACGGGTTAATAACAGCAACTCTAAGGCGGTTAGGACAAAACCCATGTACTGAAAATGAACAACACCTGTGCGACAGACTTCCAACCACTCAGCTACCTCCAGGGAGAACAAGGACATCTATTGGAATTACACATCAAACACCCCAGTCATTAAGAAAATAATTTGCGGATGTGATTAGGGGAAAAGGTTCTGGCATATATGACATGCAAAAGAAGTAATCTAATTAATAGCAAGGCTATGTTTTCATAGTTTCTGCTTTTATACAAGCTCAATTTACATTGTCTTTCTCTGAAGCTTATTTGAGAACACTGCTGAAAACCCAAGAATCATGAACCCCAAGTTTCCCTGCACATGAAAGTTAGTAGCCAAAACACATGCCTTCCATTAACTGCCAGGAAGCATATAATTTTTGCTAGAATATACGGGTATCTTCTATACTTGTGCTTAAATAACACAAAAATCATTTAATATATCAAAACCCAAATCATCTTTACATCAATATGCTGCAAAAAAAATCACGACAAATCTGAATTCTTAATTATAGGTCATGTTTATATTATCACACTCAAGAGGATTTTCCACAGTTAGGAATAAAATGTATTACAAGTGTACCAGGAAAAAAAAATGTCCTTTAAAACCCTTTTAAAAATGCCATTTAGGAGCTTAGAAGCAGGAACTGTTAGTGATCGTCAGAAGCTGCTGTGGTACATACTCACGGTTGAACGGCCACCCAAAGGATCCCCAGGCACAGGCTGGTCTTGTCCTGGAAGTAGAGGATTGAATTCCATTAGTAGAGCAGAAACGCCAACCGCCAACACTACCTTTTCTCCAGCCCATCTGAACTGCAGGCACAGGGATCTGGAATTGTTGAGCACTAACAATGAAAACCACATTAGGTTGTTTTCCTAATTCCTATGAAATGAGTCAGTAGGTCAAGCAACTTATCCACTGAGGGAACAATTCCCACAACTACACTCCCTGTTTCCAGTAACCGGGCTCCTTTTGTCCCAATAATCTAAGAGCCCACTAGGAGAGACTTAGCATGGACTGTCAGGTAGCCAGTCTCCCTCTTCCCTCCCGCCTTTCCTGGGAGGAAAATCCTGAAGTTTCCTTACTTAATAAGAGTTAACATAGCTTTTTCTCTGTCGAGACCATATCGTCTTTATTTCTGTCACCCAAGAAAAGGGACCGATGCTTAAAATACACATAGAAAACAATTAACTACATCTCTAAAAGTCCCCAAACCACTTCCTTCTCAAATACCCTTTCCTCCTCTAGAGGTAGTATTCAAAAAAAAAAAAATTCAATGATTATTCAACGTATTCTTAAAAACCCCTCAGGGTTCCCTGGGGTCTGGTGGTGGTCCCACGCACCGCACCGTGTTATAGAAAGCAGAAGTTACCATGTTACAAAAGCTTGCAAACAGCCTTTTAGATCCATGACACAAGATGATGAACACTGGTTTAGCAATTCTCTTCGGAAACTACCACCTACTCACCGAGGAGAGCATTTCTTGTAGCTAACCACCTTCTGCCTAGGAAATCACCAGCTACTGGTGACCAGTCCATCATTCCAAGAACTCACCCGCACAGGCAAATCTAGGGACACACAGCTCTACATGGAGGTGCAGAGACTCACCCTGTCATCTCTTCAGTGGGAGACTTTTGCTTTCTGTATCGACAGGACTTACTTTCTTTTGAAAGAGCAGGTCTCGTTTTGATCTTGAGAAACTGTCTGATCAAACCACCAACTGAAAACCTGCCATTATAAACGAGGGATTTCACAACGCTCATTCCAAAAACCTGTGGCTATTCATTTCTGGAAGTGATTCACTGCACAAGAATCGTCGTTGGGAGTGGGGGAGGGGAGGGAGCATTCATTTTTAGGAGGCAGCCGGCTCTCCGAGAAGTGAACAGAAACCTCAGCGAAGGCCACCACGTGCGTGCTGACCCCACCACGGCTCCCAGGCGGTGACACATGATGACCAGTTTCCTCCAGTAAGTCACTCGGTAGACAAACCCTCCCCGGGCTGTGCGCCCTGCCTCGTGACCTCCACTCTGGGGCCACTTTCACAGAAATCTGGGGGTGGCCAGCAGCATTCCCCACCTGTCAGCACTCAGTGGCTGGTGAGTAACCAGCATATGGAGACCCACTTCCTGTGAGTATTTCTGAAAGACCTCAGGATATTTCCTTAAAGAAAAAAAGCTGCCAAGGAAAGAGAGTGAGGGAGAAGCAACTCCAACCAGCAGAGCTAAAAGCTTGCAACGTGATCGCTGTTTACCCAGCCACGCCTAGTTTTAATTTGGTTTCTCAACCCCTGCGTAATTAAGACAGCCCAAGAGAACAGCATTAGGAGGGGGAAAAAAGACATTTCACAAATGCTTAGACCTTCCAAGCGCGTGACCAGAAAAGTAATTTTAAGATTCAAGTGAACCAATCAGAAGCTGGCTAGGGCATTAACCCTTCTAAGAAAGAGAAGGTTGTTTTTGTTTGTCCCCCAAATTTCCAACATGGAAATTATCGTCCCCTGTCAGACAACCTCAAACACAGCCTCTATTGCTATCCCCTAGATATGTGAGAAGAAAGCATTTTTTTCAGACTTGTCTGTGACAAGACAGAATACTTATTTATAAGACATGGTCACATTAATCAAGCAGCCCACATGGCATCCAACAACTGAGGCGCCCTTTGAAACTGGCCACCAAAATACAACATTTTGTATTTCTAGCTTTAGCCAAACCTGTTAATTTATGTCATAGAAAAGAGAATGTCTTGACAACTGGATAAAGAAAAATTGCTTTTATTTCATTGTGAAGACAGTTGACAGGGCTCATTTTTTGAAGAGACTAGAATACAAGTTGCTAACAGGGTAGATCTGTAAGAGCCTGCCTTTATCTTCCTGTGGTCAGCGTGCATTCCCCTTGGGTAAGGGGTGCTCATGAAGGCTGGAGGAGGAAGACCCTCGTCTCTGCTGAATAGGGAGCTGAGGAAGAAACAGGACAACTTTATATTTAACAGCACCATTGACACCTTTATTTGACTCCTTTATTTCTCACTTCGGGATATTGGAGAAAAACTGACTATATATATGTATGTATATGATCTTTCACTATTTTTTTGGAGGTATGGTCTCACTCTAGCCCAGGCTGACCTGGAATTCACTATGTAGTCTCATGCTGGCCTCGAACTCACAGCCATCTTCCTACCTCTGCCTCCCAAGTGCTTGGATCAAGGTACGTGCCACTACACCTGGCTAGAATCTTTCATTCTTATGTTCTTGTCTTTATCAGATTTTTGGGCCGTACTATGATTTGAACTCAGAGCCTCACACATGCTAGACCAGTGCTCTACCACTGAGCTATATGCCCAGCTCACCCAACTGGTATTTTTAAGGAGTACAGAAACCATGTGTATAATGTAAATGGGATTTTCAAGTTGAGGATGAGTAGGAGAGTTTAAGGCCTTGCCTAAAGTGACCCAAACAGTAGGTGGTGGAATCAGCATTTGAAGTTGGTAAAACTTGACCTTGACAGTGTACTGTAGAGCCTGGCATCCATATGTCTGCAAACACACCAAGGTGGGGAACAAGAGTAAAGAATGAGGAAACGTGCACCGTGCACAAGAGAGAACTGCCTTAAAGCCACGAGCAGCCAAAGGCTAGGTGGGTCTTATACACGTCACCCGCCAATACATTCATTTTCGGTATATTTCAAAGAAAATCCACGACAACTAAGTAGCAACAACTTTAGAATGAGCACATTAGTTTGCCCAAGGAAAACAGCTTCGTGTACTTTGTAATCTCCCTATTTGCCAACTCAATTGGTGGTGCTGAGTTCGGGAAGAAGGCAACCAGGAGACCTTGTTTCACTCAGAGGGTACAGGAGGCTCTCTGGCCGGCTGCAGAGCTGCAGAGGGAACCTCCGTATTGAACTCCATGCCCTCCCACAGAGGTAAGTCACCAATGCATCAGGAGCCATAAATTACTTCTCAGGGCTTCAGTCTGCAGGTGGTCCTTCATGCAGGGATGTGTGTGTAATATGAATGCTCAGCAGTGAAAGGGAGTTACACATTTTCACTCCTCTACAGGCTTTTTAGGCTTTGAGATGAAAAGGAAGAGTTGAAATGTTTTCCCTTCCCTTATGTGTAATTTTTATTCAGGGAAAAACAAATCCTCAGTTAAAAAATTCTGATTATGCCAGGCAGAGGCTCAGGCCTGTAATCCTAGCACTTAGGAGACTGAGATAGGAGGATTGCCATGAGTTTGAGGCCAGATTGGGCTACAGAGTGAGTTCCAGGTCAGCTTGGGGTAGACTGAGACCCTGCCTCAAAAAAAAAAAAATCTGACTATAATGAATACAACTAAAGTTCTACTGAACTTGACTCTGCCTAGAGGCATCTCTCCGAAGGCCCAATCCATGGTCTTTCCCACATGTTGGGCCTGTTGAGTGGCAGGAAGAAACCTGCCTATGGTGGTCGGTCTCAGTGGCCATTCAATCTTCAAGCAAAAAGTGAAACCTTATTTAAGATTTTTAAGTCTTTCATTGCTACATACTCTACACTCATGTCTGGCCTTATCATTTACACTTAGAATTGTAGGTGGGACTGTACCCTGATGCAGGCATAGTTTAGTGTCAGCAGGCTTACCTGATGTGTTCCACACCCTCTGTTTCAACCCCAGCACCCCTCTCCCAGTTCTATAAGTGATGCTGTATCATGTTGGGTCACAACCAAAATTCTTGGAAATGTCTTCTTAAGACAAAGGCATTTATTAACAAGAAAAGTTAGGGAAAGAAAAAGTAAAGCATTTTGGCATTAGTTTCATTTAAGACAGCATACCAATTGTATGCAAGACTCTGGAAAATTATGTGTATGACATTTATGTAATTTACAGACATTACATTTATAAGGCAGTTCATTCCCCCCAAAGATTTATTTGGCATGAAAAGTTACTCCCTGTACCATAATCATACAATCAAGTATTATTTACTTCTATCTATAACCATTCACATACTTCCTGTCATAAAAACTTGAACCTGGCTAGGGTATTAAACCATATGAAAACTAGAGGTAGGAAGTGACTCTTTGCAAATGCATCAAGCTCCTATTCCAACTCATGAAGGGGATGAATACACTTTCTTGGGGAAAGCTATATCATGCTTTATCACCATAGGTGACTAATCCCATTTATAGCCCTTTAATGAATGATCTTTAAGGGCAAATGGGCTTTCTCTTTCTCCTGAGCCTCATTCATGATTTTATGGAGGCTTTCAGAATGCCTCTTTCAGAGGACTGGGTAGATGGGTGTATTAGTTAGGGTTCTCTAGAGGAAACAGAGTTGACAGAATGGATTGTAGTAAAAGGGAATTTATTGGAGTAGTTTATGACAGTCCAACAATAGCAATCTGCAGGCCCACAGGTGAAGAAACCAGTAGCTGTTCAGTCTACGTGGCTGGAGGCCTCAGCAGTCCCAATCCAGCCCAGAAGGCCTGATGGCTCCCTTGGGAATGGTTGCTCTTCAAGTCCACGATGTGAGGCCGAGGAAACTGGGTTCTGATGTCCAGGAAGGGTAGGAGAGCAGGATGTGAGTGCAAGTCAAGAATAAGCACCAGCAGCCAACAAGCAGGGAGGCCAGGAGAGAATTTCTTCCCCTTTATATATATAGCCTTAGGGTGGGGTCCCGCAACCCTATTCCAGACTTAATGGCTTTCTGAGTCTCTGGAATTTTCTTCCTGCACTGCCCACACAGGAAAGGATGTTTATTTCTATCTCCTTTGAGCTTTCTTACATCCTGCCCCCCTACTGAGAGGCTGCCTTCCTGTGAACATCCTCAGAGACCCACCCAAGATTATTTGAAAGGTCAAGTTGACATCAAAACTTAACCATCACAATGGGGCTACAATCTACTTTCAGAGTTTGTGGTCCAAGGGCAAAATTGTGAAGACCCAAAGATTTTCAAAGGACAGATGTGTACATTTTAAATGCCTGTGTGCGTTTTCCTCTGTCTATTTCTAAAAGAAAACAAACTTCTCAATTCCCAGGCTTCCCTGTCAGTGGGAAATACAGAGCCAGTGTAGACATCCAATGACAGAAGAAAACAAGCATGAACAGACTGTTTACAAAACAGAGCCTAGCAAAGCCTGTCTCTTAGTGCCACAGGAGGACCCATCCAACAAAACAAACACAGACACACAGGCATCTAGGAACTCACTGGTCTTTCTGATGAGAGTGTAAGAGTTTGGGCAGGATGTGACTGCACTCAGATATGAATTGGGAATATGCCCCAAACTCAACTTTAACACACATACACACACACACACACACACACACACACACACACACACACACACACTTCTCTACTTATAGAACAAACACTTCAATTCTCCTTCTTTGGCCTAAGTTATTTCTTCAGCACTGGCCTCTTCTTTCTCATCATTAGCATACTTCTGTCATGCCCGTGAGACCATCGGACAACAACAAAGCACATCAATTCTAACTTACTGCATAGCCATCCAGTCAAGCGTGAGAGCTCTGCACTCACCATGCACCGGCCCGCTGTCACCAAGTCTGCTCTGTGCCTGTCTGTGACTCCCATGCCCACTTCCAAAACTCACCTCAGACCTTTGTCACTTCACTCCTGGACAAACACGATGGTCCTGCTAATTGATCACTGGCCAACCAGTAACTATGGGGTGGAAGGCAGAGTAGGCAGTGAGGAGATGGGAGTCAGTGCCACTGGAAATGAGTCATGTGATCCCAAGAAAGTTACTTAATTTCAATGGGTATCTACTGCATGAGAAAAATGTCTGCCAAATTACATTAGCTAATCCACAATGTAGAGTCCACCAAACTTCAGCAGGTTACTAAACTTCTTAATCAACTTAAAAGTAACAGTTAAAGTTTCACATAACATGTAGAATACCACCCCAAAGCACGACTAGCTTCAGTGAGAATGAAGTTCTGAGGTAACACCTGTGGGTGGTACACACTGGGAGCCAATTCCTATGACCACAATGCAAGGCACTGTCACAGCAGGTCAAGAATCAAGTACTGAGAGTAAGTCACTGAAGGTTATATTAGGTGTGAAATGTCAGAAATTACACACAAATCTATATGTGATTGATTATGCAGGCTACTAAGCCTTATTGAGCCTTTTAAAGATAAAACAAATTTGGGGGTGGGAAACCCTCATTTGAGTCATTATTACCAGTTCCTTATTAATTCCAGGAGCTGTTGATTTGAATCAGGAAGCAAAGGTCATAATAATAGAACAACGCTGACAAACAAGGTGGTCACTTCATGTTTAGTCCTCACAACACCAGCATCTGTTCCAGCTCACTTTCTTGTTAGGTTGAGATGGCAGAATACCATGTAACACATTATAATCTACTTGTAACACGGAACCAGAAACGTTCATATGGTGGACAAAAATGACATTAAGACCTACGCAACAGTTACTTTCTCATTGCTGGGACAGAACACCTGACTAGAAGCAGCTTATGAAAGGAAAGGACTTATTTCCAGCTTACATTTTTGAAGGGATGTTTTATCATGGCCAGGGAAAGACAGCTGGGCATCACAAATTCCACAGCAGCTGGGAGGAGAGTGAGATGACTGACCTATAATAACCCATCCACCTCTTCCAGCAAGGCTCCACTTCCCAAAGACCTCACCAGCTGAGGCTTAATCACAAACACAAGAGGCTCTGGGGAATATTTTATATTCAAACCACCACAATCTGCTCAAGTCACAAAGTCATCATCAAATAGGCTCAAGAGAGCCTGAACAGTGAAGTTCACGGATGAGAAAGTCAGCAAAGATGATGACCTGAGAACTCTACTTCTTTTGGTGTGTGTATGATTATCTGTATGCATGTAGGTGTGCATCCATTTAGTGATGTATGCATGTGTATGGATGCTGGCATGTGGGTGAATGGGCGCGTTGGAGCTCGTGTGGAAGCCAGAAGTTGATGTTGGATGGTGGAGCATCTTTCTCAATCGCTCTCCGCCTTATTTTATTTTTTTTTTAGACGGGGTTTCTCACTAAACTTAAAAGCTCAGTGATTTCACTAGACTGGCTAGCCAATAAGCCCTAGGAATTCCTTGTCTCTGTCTCCCCAACCCCAAAGTCACAGGCATACACCACCACATCTGGCTTTTACATGGATGCTAAGGATCTCAGCTCAGGTCTTCATGCTTGTACAGTAAGAAATTTACTTACTAAATCATCACTCCAGCCCTTAGAGTTTTTCAAAAAGATGGTTTTGTATTAAAAAATTTAAAGTGCCCTGAGAATTCAATGTGTATATATATTTGAGTACATATCAGATTAATTGGTTTTGTTTTCTATAAGTATCCTGAATATCAACAAAGGGTTATTCTGAGAAAACTTAATGGGATTTGTAATGCAAAAATCTCAATTGCATGCTGATTTAACTCGGACAACTCTGGAATACAAAGTGTTTTTGTTATATACTTGCTTTTTCTAGGGACTATAATTTTCACTTTCAAAACTCTAAGAGATAAAGTTGAGTGTGTCTCCCATGCCAGAAAGAAACTTTAGGAAGCATGCCTTGGGAATCAGTGTTAATTTCGGTCAATTTGGAGCATTCACTGTAAGTGATCAGAACACTGCCAGGGAGCTTTTAGCCCTGCAGAGTGCAGTTTCCCAAAGCTGGTAGCTTCTCCCTAAGCACAGTGCTGTGACACTCTGAGATGACACACTATCACCAAAGCACAGGTGCTACTCTTTCTAAGAAAAACCCAAAGCTGTCACCTACATATGTAGCTTGGATACCCTTTCATCCATGTCCTGAATAACAACAGTGCAGAATTAACATGCAAATATATACAAAAGCCTTTGTAGAATTCAGACCTTGGAGGTTGGGGGGGAGGGTGACAGAAGTGATGAGAGGGAAAGGTGGTTGCCAGTTTGGCACTTTGGACTGTGATCCCAAAATATTTTTTTATTTTTAAACACAGTACTGGTTTCCAAAAAGGCTCTTGCAGCACGGACCTGAGGCAGCAGCACACTGAAGGGACTTCATCACGTCCACTGGGCATCAGTCCTCTGTGCAGGGCAGCTCCATTCAGTGCTGGGGCGGTGGAGCCAGAGAGCCGGGTGGAGTGCTGGCTTTGGAGCTCATTCAGCAGCCAGTGTGTGGTTTCCTCCATTTAACCAGGTCACCCAGGCATGGAATTCACAGCTCTGCCAGAGCGAGCATTTGGATGCCTGAGAAACGACAGTTTGTCCAGGCTACCGAGGCAAAGAGAGGGCACGGTTTCCTCTCCTACTCTGAATGGCAGCCTTGACGTCACAAGAGCTAGGAACCACTGGAGGGACAAACAAGGCCCAGGCCAAAAGGCGTGACTCTGTCATGGGGGCAGGGCTATTTTAGTCCCATTTGGATACTTCTGGGGCTGCAGAGCAACAGCCCCAACAGGGAGAGATGCTTACAGCCTAAACAGAAAAGGCAGCCTCCAGGCAGCTGCAACAGACCTCTGGCCAGAGCTAATTGCATTCAAAACCCTGGATCAAGGAGAGTTCCTGAGTTAAACTGGTTTCTCACAGAGCAGGCTTCCCAGGGGATGCCTGCAGAGATTCTGCCGAGGGCTCAGGCACTGGCTCTCTCCCTGAATGGCTCAACTCCGTATGTAACAGCAACCCTCAGAGCGGTAGCACATGAGCACCCGAGGATACAAGGAGCTCATGAGAGCACCCAGTCTTTTCAGGATCAGGAGGGAAATATCCTTTCTGAGACCTTGTAATTTAAGTTCCAGCAAGTAAACATACATGTTAGCACCCCACGCCAGGTGTCTGAACAAACGAGCCAAAATGCTGGATGCTGGCAGGCTGAACTTGCCATAAGCCAGAGCAGTCTGAGAAGATGATCTTTCCTGTTTCAACTTTACATCAAAATTATAAATTACATTTAGCTATGTGTCAGAGTATCTATTTCCACTATAAATGCCAGGATCACTAAAGATATCCTGAGCAGTGTGCAGTCAGGATCTGGAAGCACCAGCCCCTACCTTCTTAGAACAGAGAAGAACTTTTTGTTAGCATGTATTTGCTTGAAGTTCAGTCCCCAGCCTTTGGAAGGATGACAGCTTTCACCAAACCCAAACAGTAGACTGGTGGGGCAACACAAGCTGAAAACCAGAGGCCAGAAGGGAAGTCACGGAGTGCTTGTGTGCTCAAATGCACATGTGTAAGAGTACATGTGTGTCAGACATGTATGGACGGAACACAACATACCCAAAGGCAATGCAAGCACCGGTTCTTAAAAAGGAGTTAACACTTCTGACACACTCTGTCCTTTTTCACCAGCTCGTTCCCATTTGGGCACTGCCCAAGCACGCTTTAGTCAGGTCACTCTGTCAACCTTATTTCATGGGAATAATCTAATAATCTGCTATGCAGAATCACATCGTTTCAAAGGTAAATATGTTGAGATTCTGGTCCAAGATTCTCACTTAAGAGGCCCAAACAGAACATACTCCCCTTGCCACTAGGTGGTCTTGTCCTCCTATCTTCCACAGGACTCCCATGACCTCATCTAGGTAGGTATCAAATGGATTTTGGTCCTGCTGGCTTTCTTTGTTTGTTTGTCTTGTTTTGTGTTTTTTTAAAATCTGTGTTCAGTAATTAAAAAAAAAATGATACGTGAAAGCAACAATGATTTTGTAATTGCAGGTTTCCTTCAAACGGTGATCATACAGACTCAAAAGGTAAAATTTATTCTGTGTATAGCTGTTATATTTCAAGAAGCAAAAGTAACTGTGGCCCTACCCATTTCCATTTTATAAGAGCTTTTTATAGTTCAAGAACTGTAATTAAATGTCCTCTGAACTCACTTATTACACTTAAGTTTCAAGAAGAGAATGATGGAATTTCTCAAATCATCACATGCCCAGAGGGAGGACAACTTATTTCTACACTGAAAGTAAGTGTAAGAGATAAGAAAATGAGCAGCAGCTGATTTAGAATTGCTTGCTCTTCAAATCCTTGGTGTAATAAACGTCAGTAAACAATCAGCCATTCATTAAGAAGCAACTGCTGAAAAGGCCATATTTAAAAGGGGAAAAAAATAGAACCTGATGTGATTAAAACCCCACACACGTCTTTATCGAAGGCAAACGCTGTGCCATCTGGGTACCTAGAAGGTGCCAACCATTACTGGAATCTCATGAATTCTATTATTCATGGCATAAAGTAAACACTATTTCATTTGTTCCCAAAGACCTAGAACCTCATTACATGATGGTGGTGAAGCACACTATTAATGTTAAAATGACTTAAATAACACAATCAATTACAAATCTGCTCTAACATTCTGCCTCTGGTGAGAAAAGTTGTAAAGATCATTTTCCAGCGTTTATAAGTTTCTGTTGTAATTTTCTTCTTTAGGAATCTTTACAAATGCGTTGGTTTAAAAGTCTTAGCTGTTTCAATCAGAAGGGCCAAAGAAGAGGAGAGGATCTGCTGCCAGGACACCACACTGGACATGAAACCTAACTGCAAAGTGGTGACTGTCCTTCCTCTCCGGCCTCTGGAGCTTTGCATCAACAGTAGACCAAATCCCTCTGACCTTTAAATGTGGAACTCTTAAGCTGGGTGTGGGAGTTCATGCCTCAATGCAAGTACTCACTCAAGAGGCTGAGGTAAGAGATCTGGTGAGTTCAAGGCCAGCCTAGGCTACAGAGTTAAGTTCCAGATCAGCCCGGAATATAGCGAGACCCTGCTCCAAAAAAAAAGAAGAAGGTCTGAACCAGAGCCTGTCATTTTAAGGATGACATCACACAGGAGCCAGGACCACAGCTTTTAGAAGATGATCCTATGTATTTGAATACTGGTCTACCCGTCATGGGCTAAGGTTTCCTAACCTTAAATATGAGCAAAAAGGACCCACTTCTCACAGACTGAGTAAACAACGGAAGAGTTATATAGGTGAAGAAAGCACTTGGTAAACGGAGGCTATTAACTAAAAGCTAACAAGGTACTATAATAAAATATAGGAATTCTGTATAAAGTATGTTTCAATTGACAAAGCAAATTTACCTCTCTGGATCTCACAAAACATGGAGAAAGAGGTACTAATTTCAATACCTAACCTTCATTCTTTAGCGTTTTTGGGAAACACATTTCAGTTTGAGGTCACTGTTGGTATTTTCCCATGAGTATTCTCCAGAAGCAAGCAGCTACTGTCAACACCACAGAAATGAGCCCCCCCACCCCCGTTACAACTGCTCTTCTGAGAATTGTGAAGAATAAATATATCCTAGCTCTTACTTATTTGTAAAAAAGTTAATTTTCTCCTAAACTAATGACACTGCTGAGTCTAGAATGTACACGTGAGAAACTGGTTTTCAGACACTGTTGTTTAAGTGTTTTAGGGGAAAAAAAAAAGTCTCTACCCATCCACCTGCCTGCCTGCCTGCCTGTCTCTCTCCATTGTCTAGTTGACAAACAAAATCTGTAAAAGCAGTTCCCAAAAGAGCCTCTGTGTTCATTCCACAACTCTAACTCTATACAACCAAGTGTTAAAGTCACATGGGAGGCCTGGCACAGTCCACACCAGGTTTTGGTTGGGCACTCCATGGCTTTTTCCCCTTCTTGGTATACTGTAATCTACAACTGCCTCTTTGGGACACTTTGTGCCAGCTTCCTCCACTAGTCTGGAAGCTTCATGAAGGCAGGCTTAACATCTATGGACTTCTTGTCTGCACACTGTGGTTACTAGGAGGAAGAAAAGGAAGGAAGGAGGGAAGGGGAAACAGGACATAAGAGGACAAGAAAGGTGAAACAGAAGAGGGCAAACAGAACAGAGAGGAACGAAGAAAGGAAGGAAGGCAGGATAGAATGGGAACAGTGAACAGCCACTATGAGTTTTCACAAACAAAAGCACTTTGGCGGTTCATCGTATTTTTCATGCAAACAGTTTAAAGTGCATTTTATCTATGTCATCAAGCCTTGTGAGAACCCAAGGACCCCTGAACAGTCTTATTCATGGCATAGAGGCACAGACACTGGGAAGACCCCCTGGCAGACCTCTCCTTTTTAAGCATCCACTGTTTACCACAGCAGGTGGATAGCATCGGCATGTGGACACAGCTCTGTGCTTCTCTAAGCCGAGTGAAGAACTCTGACAAACGCCCAGAATTTTTCTATTTTTTATTCACACAATGTCTCTTATAAACACACCTAGATTTTAACTTTGGATATATTTTTGTAAAGGAAGGAGTTCTCAAGTAATTTCTCTACATTTTTACCACCCATGAGAAGCTTTCTGTAGAAGGACACCCTCTTAATTTAAAGTCATTTATCAGCAACAAGAAGAGTCACTGGGAGTGGAGAGCAACCTCAGATATGACAATCAGGATGGCATGTCATGCCACCAGGGGAGGATGCTCTTGAGTCTTCAGGGTTCCCAGCTCTGGGGAAATGCCCCACAACATCAGAGATGAGGGTACGTGTACCAGGAAAGATCCCTGAGATCAGCAAGTCCCATGTTGTCCCATTCAGAAGACAGACTCAGACCAGAGGTCAAGGTACCCGTGCAGGTCTCCTGGCATCTTGCCATTGTGCTCTTCTGTAACAAACCTGACCACACCTTCATTCACTAATCTGCACTACCGAGAAGCCATCACCATGAGGCAGCCAGGGCTGGCTAGGCCACACAGTTCCTTATGAACTGAATCAGTGTTAAAGGCTATACACACTACCTCCATCAGGTCTGGCTGTGGCCTCGAGAGCACCTGCAGAAAATGGAAACACACCTACCTGCAGTGCAGAGTGTGGGCAAAGATTTTCTCTAAAGTGAAGAATGCTCTAATTCCAGTGTTGAAGCATCTCGCTGAGGAATAGTAACCAACAGGAACTTGACCCTGACAGGCTGTGTGCAGTCAGTCCTAAGCTGCTCCATTTCTGCAATGACAGCCCAATATCCATGGCGGAGTCAGATGTGAACTTCTCCCTGGGAATTGCAAGCATCATCAGGATAAAGACATGCTTTTAGGATCATGATTCTCTGTGTCTCCCTCAAAACCTTCCCACCCCTTCCCCACAAATGCCTTCAAATCCTATCATGCCAGCCTTGGAAATTCACCTCCCATTTTGCTGAAACCCTTTTCCCATCATGTTTCTCCATTAGTAGTACATCACAGTGTGGGATTAGCCGAGGGGCTACAATCTGTCTACAATCTTCTGATGACAAAGGTCATACATACATCACTTCCTGTTCTGTCCTCATGAAGCTTATAACTCAGATCACCTCCCTTCTAAATTCTTTTCCTTCAGCAATGAGCCATTTCCATAAACACATGAAAACTAACTGCATGTCACATAGCCAGGAAGAAATGAGGAAACTAAGTCAAAGGCTAGGCTAGCTTGCCTGGTCCACACCTGAATCACCACAATGTCACCCAGAATTATGCTCTCCTGATGACAGCTATTACTGTCAGTTTCTGGATGGTACATCACACATTCCAGCTTCCCAGGCCTACTTGAAACCATGTGGTCACAAAGTCTTGACCTCTGGCATATCCCAGTGGAAGACAGAATTGAGATTCGTGATCTAATCCCAACACCCATGAGTGTGTCAAGGCCCTCAGAGAAAAACATGTTTTCTCTGGCCGGTTTGGCTTTCTTGATATTAAAAGGATCCTTTAGAATTTACTGCAACAAAATGAAGGGCTTTCAAATTTCTGCCAGATCCCCTGGAGATATATAGTTTATTAATACAAAACAAGTGTGACACTTGAAAGGCAGCATTCCAGCCCCTGGCCACTGCTCACTCACTGGGTGGCTTAATCTAGCAGGCATGAATGTCACTGAGCACACAGAGGGTGCTCAGGGCTGGGCTGTGCCCCTGAGAACAGAGGCTGAGTGCAGAGGGAAAATCAGTACTAGGTCCATGGAGACAACACCCTTTGCTGGGGACCTTGGCCATGGGGATTTTTTTTTTTTAGCTCAGCTCAAGGTAGATACCAAAAAGGTGGCCGTAGAATGCCTGAACTCTTAAACCAGATGTGGTGGTTCACACCTTTAATCCCAATACTCATTTAGGAGGCTGGGGTAGAAGGATCCTGTGAATTTGAGGCCAGCCTGGGCTACAGAGTGAGTTCCAGGTCAGCTTGGGCTACAGTGAGGCCTTGCTTTAAAAACAAAGTCTTAACTTGAAGCTACCAGAGCTGGAGGAGGCCTGCCACTTTAAGGACAATACCACACGGGAGGCCAGAAGCACAACTTCTAGGAGCTGACCCCATGTATATGAATCCTTCATGGACTAGGGCTTCCTCATCTGTAAAGGATGAGTAAACAGGACCCACGTCTTAAGAGATGTGGTAAACAATGGAAGAGCTACATAGGTGAAGGAGACACTCAGTGAACGGGAGCTATTAACTAAAAGCCAACAAGGTACTATAATAAAATACAGTAATTCTGTGTAAAGTATGCTTCAATTGCTAAAGCAAATTTATCTACATGGGCTCACCTGAATCTCACAAAACTCAGAAGTACTAATTCAAATACCTAACCTTCACACCATTCTTTAGAGCTTGAGAAACACTTTTCTCCTCGCTCCTAGAAGCTCATATTCTCATTATTCCTTCCCTGGCATGTCAACATCTCAGTAAGGTGACCTCACAGATCTGAAAACCAACCAACCAGCCACAAAGACCATTAATTAAAAAAAAAAATCACTGCTAACATACAGATCTCAACCGATGCCGTCAAGCAGTGTTCTATAAACCAATGCTTTGCTGGATGTCATGCACATGATGATTATTTTCCATCCTCACCTCTACAGTCAGTTCCCCTGAGTTTCTCAGACACATTTCCAAACTCAACATGTCTGAAGCAGAACACCTTGTTTCTCTCACACTTCCCTCAAGGAAGACAGTGGATAACTGTGACTGAGTCAGATGTTAGAATAGTAAAGCAATGCAGACAAAGGAACAGGAGCTATACCCAGTAAGACAAATGAATTTTACAAACAATATGGGAGGAAAACTCAAAAGTGAAAAAAGACCACATACGGTATGATGACATTTTTGTATCTTAAAATATGTGATAAAATATTTATCTGTTTAAAACCATCAAGACAATTATAATTAAAATACATGTAGTGATTATAATATCATCATAGTGGAGAAGCAGGAGAATGACATGAGTCCACAGAGGCTAACCCCAAGTATCTGTAATGTGCTCATTCTTATGGTGGCTAGAGGTTCACTGACATCCACTTCTAAACTTCACAGTGTCCTTCATGTTACACATATCAAGTCTTCTGTATCTCTCAAATTGAAATATCACCAATCAAAACTGTTTTAAACTCTTTTAAAATAATGAAGCAATGAAAGAAAGTAAACCGTGCCGAGAAAAGATGAAATTAATTCATGCTGATAAAGTTTTTTTATAGGAAATCATTATCTGATCAAAGATGAATAAAGCATATTTATAACATGGATTGAATGCTAGGGGGCAATGACCAGGTTCATAGACCTGAGCCTGTGTATTTATCATGAACCTCTGTTTGCCAGGCTTGTGCTTTCTTACTGGCCAGGTGAAGTGATGTTCAATGTTGACTGCCCAGCAGGTGGATGATTATTGTGGGGGCAAACTGAAGCAGGTAAAGAGAAAGAAAGGAGGCTTGGAGGATTCAGAAAGTCATGTTAGCTGGAAACAAACATTCCTTCCTAGGAGGGCAGTGCAGGAAGGAAATTCCAGAGACTCAGAAAGTCAACAAGTCTGGGAAAGGTCTGCAAGAGCACGCCCTAAGGCTCCATGAAGGAGAAACAACTGCTTGGGGCTGAGGGATTCTGGGATGGATGGGGCTGCCTGTAATAAGTGGTGCAGAGTGCTTGAGACTCCCAATGAAGTGAGCTCCAAAAGTGCAGCTTCTGTTAAGTAGCTGCCTATGCTGAGGGTCTTTCTGGTGATTCAGCTGCCTTGGAGTTGGAGCAGCTCTGGGGAGGTTGTCATTCAGGGTGGGATGGGACTTTTCTTGGTATGGTTGCATTTGAGTTTGAGTCATCTACTGCTCCTGTAAGCAACCCCTCATCATGCTTTGTAAGTAACCCCAATAAACTCATTGGTTCACCAAAACTGGTTTGGTGTATTCGTCCTTTGGTCTGTCCTTTGTGCCTATCTAGGGAGAAGACGTGTGTTTCAGTTGTCAACTCAGGAAAGTTTTTTTCCTCAACAATGATCCATGGCACTTGGGGTGAGAGTTACTCCTTGCCCTGTGGGACTCATGCCCCCAGAGGCTAATGCCCCCTAACAAACACATCTGAGCCCCGAGGTCCTGCTGAGAGCCAGTGAGTTTCAGCTCTCTCTTTCCTCCACCAGACCAGGTAGCTAGACTGTTCATCAACGCTAGACACATGCGGTTTCTTCCTTTCTGAACACCTCAGTTCAATTCTCACAGTGAGTACAATGGCAGAGGAGATTTTAAAAGGAAGTGACTGCACTCAAAGCAACACTAGGCACGGTGTACCTTGTTTATTTTTCTGTTTGAACAGGCTAAAACAAAAAGAGGCCTGTTCATTGCTTGCCCTTTTTTTTATATAAGAGCTAGTTGAATGGCCAGGGAGGAGAAATAGGTTTGATTTAGACTTGGCATGTGGTTTAGGGCAAGAAATGTCTTTGTAGCTGGTCCTAAATATTATGGTAACTTGGATGGAGTTAGTCTCCAAGGGAGCAGTTGCCACATGTTAGAACAGAAGCCACCGGGCTTGGCAAGGCAGGGAGCAGAAGAACTGCAATTAGAATGGCATGGTTTCTCCATCATGGCGGAGGTGTGCCAGGAGACCCACTTCCAACGTGAGCGCCGATTGCCCTTCAACCCCAGACTTCCTGGCTTTCCAGTGCTCTGAGACACAAAGAATGCCCATACTCCTGTCTAGTGGAGACCTGAGAACGTTTTGTTTCTCCTTATTTTTTTTTGTTTCTCCTTATTTTTAATTTTAAAAAATCAGAGTAAAGATTCAAAGAGGAGGTGCCAACCAAAATCCTGCATCTGAGGTTGAGAATGGGCATGTTTCAATTTCTAACTCTATAGCTCCAAGATGAGCCTGTCTTCTGTTTGGCTGTGCACATCACCACTTCCCATTTAAATGTTTAAAAATCAAGGTTTGGCTTGTTACTATCTCACTACTTTGAATGGTCATTCCCAAGCATAGAAGACCTTTCTCTGAAGCATCTCAAAGCCACACAAAGGTATCTGTCTAGTACAAAGCAGTCTGTTAACAAGATTTTACTGCAAGTTTTTGCAAGGCATTGGTTTGGATAGAAATTCAAGGCATCTTACACCAACAATAATAGGAGTTTCTAGTTATCCAAGGGTTTAAGGTAAAAAATTATGGAAGGCAACATAAGTATCAGCTTGCATAAGTATGTTCATACACATTATGACCTGTGCATTTGATGCAATGTATAAGCCTAGGAGTTGCTTAACCACAGTTCCTCTAAGACAGGGTCTCACTCTAAATCCAGACTCACATGAGACTCACTCTGTAGTCTCCCAGGCTGTAGTCCCCAGGCTGACCTTGAATCCTCCTACCTCAGCCTCCCAAGAGCAGAGATAAAGGCGTGAGTCAACATGGCCAGCTTTTGCCATCTCTTTTTACATAGGGAAAAACATGGTTATTAGTTACTTCAGCTCTGCAGCGTCACTAGATACTGAACAATTCAAGGTAAGAATAAGAGGCAGACAGATGCCCAGCACTGACTTCTAACTGATTTGGACTTAATTATGAATTTACAAGAGGAAACAAGCTTCCCATTTATGGGAAGGAAAGGAAGTTGATTTTGAGAGTGAAAATGGTAGAGAAGTATGTATAGCTTTGGTCTGTACAATTTTTCTTTCACTTGTACAATATGTCTTTCACTTAACAAGCAAGGAAATAAAGAGTGAGAGCTTCCCTAAAAAACAAAACAAAACAAACAAAAGCAAGGAAAATACAGGTGGTGAAACTAAGGCTGTGGTGTATGAAGAGATGCTGTGAGGAGGTTCTGGAATGATCGCAACAGAGAACCTTGGGTGTGTTTTAAAACAACTTAGGCGTTGTCTCAGGTCTGAACCCGTGTGGAAGGAGAAGGAGCCACAATGAACGATGGGGGTGTTCTAGAGGAAGGATTGCTACCACGAGCCAAGAGTTAGCCAACTTCAGTCGAGGCAGGTGCTAGCACTGCCCTCACAGGTCTGTGCTATTTCCCTGCCTCAAAAGGCGTTTTAGAAAGGGCGCAGTGCTTCAATGCACAGCCACTTGGATGTGGCCACAGACAACGCAATGAGAACAAGAGGCACTCAGTATATGAGCACCAAGCACCTACTACGTGTGAACTTAATGAAGCAAGTCCCTGCCTGCAGGGAGCCCACAGTCTAGCATGGAACAGTTGTGGGCACCAGGGAGGTTCTTAGTATAGGAAGAGCAGAGTGGCCAAGAAAATTGGACTAGAGTCACTTTGATAAGTCTAAGACCCTGCTTTGCCATTGACCTTTGAAAATGTTATTCAATTTCCCATTTGTTGCCTTCATTTTATGCAAAATGGGATAAGGTCGGCCTCTTTGGGCTACTGGAAGACTCCATGAGTATAAATTCCAGTTTATAAAGTGTCTAAAACTAGCCTGTGATAGTTATAACAAAGCATTATTCTGCTGCATTCCTAAATAGGCTAGAAAAGGATCATTTTATCACTTCACTAGCAACTTGGGACAGACTGGACGGCCACCAGTATCACGGAGACTGACAGAAAGTCCAGGGGCTACAAACAGGAGGCCTGGGATGCTGTGGGCATGGAAAGGCTTTCTGTTTCTCAAGGGGTAAGAAGCGCTGGATGGCAACTTATAAAAGCACTGAACACTTTCTTCTTAGCACTTGCTCCACCAACAGCACCAAGACCTATGGCTGTTCTGCCCAAGGCTCCCAAGGAGGGCTGGGGAGCCATTAGCCATATAGCAGAGTGGTTAGGAGCAAAACGTCTGGGTCAGGCTGCCTGGCTTCCTGTTCTAGCCTTCACTTTTTTTTTAAAATATTTTATTTATTCATTTTCAAGCAGAGAGATACAGAGAGAGAGAGAAAGAGAGATAGATAGAGATAGCACCAGACCCACCACCTTGTGGGTCTGGCTTATGTGGGACCTGGGGAATTGAACTAGGAGCCTCAGGCACTGGAGGCAAGTGCCTTAACCGCTGAGCCATTTCTCCAGCCCTAGCCTTCACTTTTTTATCTGTGTAGCAACGACTTTGTTACTCACTGGTCCTCCGTGCTTCAAATGTATAAAATAGGGCTTATTCTAGTCCCTCTCTCAATGGATGGCTTTAAGAACTAGGATTATTCACAAAGAAATTATAACTTCTATATGATTATATAATATTAGTACCTGGTATAGTAAAAATTCTGCTAGCAATCATCATGCATCTGTATTACCTTCCTAATAAAACATTGGCAATGAAGCAAATGATCACAGAGGTTTGAAACCCCAATTTCCCTCAGCTCTCCCAGCAGCTCTGTGCATGGCTATGGGACCCACGTTCACGTTCTCATCTATATGATAATTCCTATGTCCGACACCTAGAGAGGCCTGATGCAGCCCTTTGCTAATGTAAGCTGAACATCCCTCATTTGAAAATCTATCATGTTTCAGGTGAAGGATGTTCAACTGGGGTTAAGTCTATGCAGGTATTCCCAAATCCCTAACTGGAAAAACTGACCCCAAGGTTTTCTGATAAGGGATGTATTTAAATTTGTTTTAATACTTCATCTGTACTAGACATGCTTTCCAGAACAGACCCAATAGGGAGGGAAGGACAGATTGGGGGAGGGGTGGAGACAGAGAGGAGGATGAAAATTTATATTAACAAATGAGATCATGGGATTTCTGAGGACTGGAGAAATCTGCAAGTCTGGTGGTCCTGGGGAAGAGTTGATGTTACAGTCTTGAGTGCAGAGGTAGAAATACTCCTCCTTTCTCAAGGATGCCGGTCTTTTTCTCCTAAGGCTTTCAACTGACTGGGCCACATACAGCAAGGAGAATAAGAAGCTTTACTCAAAAGTTCACTCGTCTTAATGCTAATCTCATTTTAAGAATTCCTGTATGGTACATGTAGCCTGGTGTAGCATCGTGTGGCCAAATTAGCCATCACACTGTCTTTTCAAACAGACAGCCCTCTGTGGAGGGCAAAGCTCTGAATTACACGGCAACATCACTTTCTGCTACAGAAGACTACAGAGGCCAAAGACTCTGCGAGGTCAGGTGAATGCTGAGTATACAGGAAAGCTTCAAAGCACGTCTACAAGACCTGGCGGCTGGGAATAGATGAGCCAGAAGGTTGCAGCCGATCCCCCAGGGGGCCCAGCCAGGAGAATCTGAGCTCAAACAGTCTCAGTGAGCACCAAGTAGACACTAAGGAGGAATGGGGGTTTCCTGGCTTCTTGCTGCTTCTTGCCATAGCCCAAAGATGCAGCAAGGTCCTGTAGGAGAGCCCGACTTCAAGTCAGGCCAAAGGGCTTGTCTCTAGTCCTACTGACGTCAGGCTAGCCACATGACCTGGGGTCAGTTACAGCATCCCAGACACCCCCTTGTTTGAGGCTGCTACTAGATTACACTGCAGAATTCTCCTAAAAATCAATGGGAAAGGGTCTAAAATATGATGATTGGTTTCATACACATACACGAGATGTGTGTGCACATATTATTCTCTGCTTTTATGAATGTTTCTATAGCATTTACTATGACAGGTGCTCATCCCAAACCTTTGAGGGGTTTTACAAATGAAGAACACAGTGAATAAGTAGTCCAAGGACACAGAGCAGAGAATTCTAAGATGATGGCCAAAGATACAGAAAACATCAACTTGTTATTAGATGCGTTAATAGACTCACATTCTTTATTTATTTTCAAGATAGGGTCTCACTCTAGCCCAGACTGACCTGGCACTCTGTAATCCCAGGCTAGCCTTGAACTCACAGTGATCCTTTTATCTCTGCCTCCCTAGTGCTGGGGTTAAATGCATGCACCACCATACCTAGACTCACATTCTTTAAGTTACCACAGCCCTCCTTTCTCTTCAGCCCCCGGACTCTTCTTGTGGGTAGGCTGGACTTGCTGCCTGCACTTAGCAATTTCCAATCATTAAATTCTCACAGCCCTTCTCGTCTAGCTGTGCTTCTCTAACGATCTGCTCAGACAGGCCTGGGAGCACTGACCCCTGCCTGACCTGCTGCTTGTTCTTGGATCTGAACTGACTGCTCTCTTCCTGTTCTTTGAGAGCTTCTTTCTGGTTCTAGTCTTACCCTTCTCAGAGGTCCACTCCTGCATCCTACACACCCTTCCCACCCTTCCTACTTCCTCTCTAGTTGTGCACATTATCCTTGGAAAGTGACCTTGCAGGGCATGCCTTGGCACCCAGGCTTCATACCCCTCACCAGTCAGTGCCTGACCCCACAGTGCACCACTCTGACTCCAGTCCTGCCAACCATGTTGGTGGGAAAGCACTTCCATGCCCGCCTCCTCTCAAGAGCCAGCCTTTTCCCTTCACATCCCCCACCTGCCGACGACCTTGTGCCTCTATCACTTGAGCTGCGCCCTTCTCTGATCTCTGACGTGGGTAACCAACCCTAATATCCTAGACTAAATCTCACTCTCCCACAGGATCCCCTGTGCAGCAGCCCCCGTCTCAAACACAAGTGTGATCACATCACCCCAGCTCTTAAAATTCATTTATCCTGCAAAAAGAGAGTTTTGTAATGTAACTTCCAAGGCCTTTCTTGCTAGAGCTCCTACCCAACCTCCCTGTCCGAATCTCTGTGCTAACTCTTCCTTCTTCAGACACCCTTTGTTCCTCTACTACCTCTGTGTCTGGGCATATTCTCTCTCCTGCATGGAATATACACTTTGCTTACTTACTTTTCACTTGGCACTCCTCATCTGAACCCAGGGCTAAGTATGACCTCGAGAGTATGACCCCAGATGAAATTAGGATCTAACACCTGTCAGTTGTTCTCAGGGCCAATTTACATCACTCATGGAACCCAGCATCCTTCCCCGCCTGCGAGCTCTGTGAAAAAGGGTTGTGCCTCTCTAAGTCATCACTGTTGTCCCACCGCCAAGCTCTGCTGGTCCCTAAAGACACTCACCACCCATGTGCATTCTCTTTTCTCTGCTTCCTCTCCTTCCATGAGGTCAACAGCCTCCTCGTCCACACTCTTTTGCCACCATGTTTTCTGCCCATCACGTGGGGCCAAGCAACCATGCACTGACCCTGTGAATTCCTCCCTTTAAGCTACAGAAAGCCAAATAGCATCCTCCTCAACCCAGGCAATCCTGTATGATCTACAGAGCTCCCGATCTTTTTCCTGGGCTCTGTCAAGCTTTTCCCAGGTCCCAAAGTATTCTCTCTGTTTGGGCCTTTCTCACATCCTTCCTGGTTTACCTCAACAGCTCTCACATGCTTCTCATCTCTGCTCATTTCATTGTCCAAATCATGCTCCCCAGCACCGGGTTAGGCTACGACCAGAATTTTCCTACAGCTCCCCAGTGACTCAGTATGAAACCAGCGTGTTTAGTCATGCAGCATTTATGGCCCTCCCAGAGCTCACCGCATGGACCTTTGCAATCAGATCTTCTCCTAGTCACTTTTCTGTATGCTTCTGTCCAGTCCCTGAAGCAGGGACTACCCACACTGTTCACAGCTATTTTCCACCTACTGAGGCCTTGCTCAGGCTCCCTCTCAAGGCCTCAAGTGGAGTTCCACCTTTCTCCATGGAGCTCAAACACTCCTTATTCAGGAAGCACGTCTTAAAGCCTTTGCCACCAATTACCTTCCATTTGGTTGGTTTATCTAGCTCTACTTTTTACACAGGTGTTTTTTTTTTTTCTCTCTCGATACCTTTCTTCTCAGCCTGCACACACCCCTGGAGGTCTGCTGAGGAGCAGAAGCCTCCAGTGTCCACAATCGGTTTATGCTCTGGTTACTCCTAGGACACTGACAGAACAGATACGTGAGTAGAGTATAGGACGTCAACTACTAGCTCTAGCGCAGAAACCCTGTCCGTCTGGAACACAACCTAGGAGGCTGTAAGACGCCTCCTCTGACCGCATCCTTGCACAGGTAACCACCTTGACGCTCCCCAGGCTTCACGAGCTAAGAGCTGTTCTCAGCAGTCGTGATGACACGCTGTGTGCAGGAGGCCACAGTTCCCAATTCAGACATGTGGCAAATAATCGTTCTGCAATCTCCTTTGAGTAGCACTAAGTTTTCCTAAGACTTTTAGAATGTTTTGAATAGCCACAGTTTATTTTGGGGGAAAAAACTTATTATATAGAATAAAAGTCTTTCAACAAATTGAGAATTCTAGAATTACAGAAATAAATTCCAGTCTCATCCTTAAAAGAAGAGACAGTTCAAGGAGTTTAATTTGTAAGATTCTATTATGTTAAACAAACTTTATAAATCACCTATACAGTTTCTCTTCATTCACCAAATCTCTTAAGATTTTATTTGAACCTCATCTGGGCTCCCACAGTACCACAGGCAAAATCTGCTGTATCTGCCAGTCTGCAAGGTCACCTCCTCATAGGCCACTTAACCCCCAAACAGTGTCTTCCTGGAACACTGGGTCCATGAGCTGCGTACTTCTGAACCTGATGGAGTAAGCCCTGGGATAGGGTAAGGCCCTCTGCATGCTGACAAGCAACAGCACAGACTTAACTCCATAGTGGGGTCACCTACCTTATTCATCAGAGCTAACTACCAGCAGGGAGGCTCCTAAGGCAATGACAGGCAGGAAATACTGTGCCCTGGGCAGGGGTGGCTTCTGCTAGTAAAGCCGAAACTCTTCAAAGCTAATATCGGCATGTCTATGTGTCTCTTGCCATGTGGGTTCAAGTATTAATCCCATTACCTCAGTCACACTTTATAGACATCTTTAATTAGTTTTAGTCCTCTTGAAAGGACTAAAGGGTAAAACAAATTAAACACACTTTGGTACGTAGATGAGTATTTAAAGTTTAAGAAAGGGAAGGTAATGGAAGGAAAAAGGAAAAGAGCCACAAAATGAAGAAGACGACCTAGTCATCCATTCCGTGCGTTTTCACTGACGGGCTCGCACATCCATCCATGTCCCTAAGGAAGCTCATTACAAGTTGGTGGCAAAGATGAAAATAGAGTTGTAAATGAAATTACAGACGTAACTCTCATGTTGGAGCTTTCCTTCTATATTGTCACAGGTTTAAGAAATACCACATTTTCATGTTACAGAGAGAGTTCAAAGTCCAACATTTGCTGGACTAGTGCCTAGGGGCTAAGCAGAATATGTAAGGACTCAGTCCTTTGAAGATGGGTGGTAATGGTTTGCCGAAGTGTATAAAAACGGAAAATAAGTAACTCATTATGGACAATAAATATATATTAAAAAAAAACGGAAAATAAAATTAACTGCATAATTTACAATTTTTCAGTTCTGATAAAGGTTTTAGGAAAGACAAAGTATTATTTCAGTTCTTTAAATACTTCTAAATGCTTCCAACATTGACAGAGGGGAAATCAAGGTAATAAAGTTCCATCATTTTGTTAGAAGTATTCCAACATCTTTTGGAGATTTTTGGCAATTAAGTCATGACTGACTAAATGTTCCTGTAACATAGTCGCACGAGGAAGGTGCTCACAGGCTTCTTGTTTAAATGAAGGACAGTGAATTATTCCAACAAATGCTGGGCCAGACTACTGATCAATGTGGACCTCTGTTAACACCTGTCAGTATTCTTCCCCAGACAGTATGTACATGCTTCGTGGCGAACAGGCATATTTAATGCCATGTTTCCACATTGCCTGCCCATAGCCACATGCTGCCATCTTCTGACTGGGCCCAGTACAATGTACACAAGTTGTTCACGACAAAGAAAATTCAGGAAAACTCCCCATTCTTCCTGGCAGGGGTGCCCTTGGCAACAAAAGGGTCAGAGACAGCACTGTGAAGACTACAATATTCTCAGATAGAATTCGAGTGGAATTCTAACTGGATAAATACATGTCATCCACTGTGTCGTGCCTGCTCATGGTACTATTCATCCAGAGAGACAGATCATCAATGACCTTCTGGGTCACTGGCTAGGGAGAAAGCTGGCTATAAAAAAGAGTGGGAGAAAAAGTAAAAGGGGGCTTGCTTCCTTCCACCACAGACCCCCTACTGCCTTGCATGAAAGAAGACAGATGGCAGCCACCTTCCCCTTTAATTAGAAGGGGCGCCTCACAAGGGATTGGTCCGCTTACTTGGCACCATCTTTAACAAGACCATTTCGGCGGTAATGCTCTGCTCACTCACCCTTCAAACTGCTCTTAAGTTTTGATTAAACTGAAGCTCTGTAAATTGTGAAAAAAAAATCATAGCTTCCACCACACTGCTACAATAAAGATAATTAAAGATGAATGCTGAGTTGGTAATTCTCAGATATTCACATGGCAAGCCCAGAATGTTCCAGATGATATTTGATCACCGTAAAACCGATTGCCACAACTTTGAGATAAAAGGTAAATCCTTGTGATCCTTCACCCATGCTATGCTAGACTTAAAAGACCTTCTCTTTCCCAATTCTGCCCAGTCATATGCCTGCCTTTCTTGCTACCTCCTAAGTGTTGTGTGGCCTGAAGAAAGTATAGAACATTTTATGGTAACAGAAGTCCATTTTATAAGGAAAGATAATTTAATTACAAATCACAAGCCATTCTGCATTTCTATGTGTTTTGCACCGTCAAAGCCACGAACCTTTGTATTAAAGTCAATCAAGCCATCTCTAGAGACAGACCCTGTAAAAAACTAACAGAAGGGGAGATGGTGAGGAAGTATAGATTTAGGCTGCTGAAACAGACTACTGTATAGGTAACGATGCCTCTTATTTAGAATTCAAAGTCTAATGAACACATTCTCCATAAATCCACAAAAGATATGAAACCTTCTAACATGGAGAAGTCTAGTATCTAGTGCCAAGATTAGGTTTCTATATACTTTATCACATCTTTGTATTAAGTAGTTTTTCATTAAGTTTTGTGTATCCCTTGGCTCCTTTCCATTTCCGGACAGGTTTTTAAATTATACTCTTCTATCTGTGGTCCCCTCCTGCCTGGTTTCTGCACAGCTCCTACGTGAGGACTGGGGATCCTCTGCCTGCACTTCTGTTCTGGATCACATACCCTCTCTGCTCCAAGAGGAACTGGGTCAGCGAACTGGGCTGTTTTGCTGAAGGAGCTCCTGGCGACAGAATGGAAAATCCTTCCCTGTGTCACCATCATTTACCTAATGGGAAACTTCTGGGGGGGGCAATGGAGAAGAGGAGGGTGGGAGGGAAGGAGGGAGGGAGGGAGGGGAGGGAGGGAGAGGAGAAGAGGAGCAGATAGAATGCTTTTTCTTAATCCATTTCAATCTCTTCCTATCTCTAAAAGGCAAGGCGGCACACTGAGATACAGAAAGGAAGATAGGTAAGATTAAAGAAGCAATTAGCTGTAACAAAATCCATCTCCCACTTCCCAATGAAGGAGGCAAAAACTTGGCACCTGCCAGATACTGAACGTCTGACAACGTTAGCAAGAAAAGACATGCAGGAGAGGCTAACAAAGAAACGAACAAAACTTACTTTGCTCCCCAGCACCGTGAGCAGGTTGGGCACGAGATGACGGCAAGGCAATTACTTCCTTAAGGCCAGTGCTTTCACTTTGAAAGCCCTGTGTGCGCTTACACACCCTGCTTGGCTGTAGAACACAACAGCGCCTGCGCTGCTAAAGATGCCCTAAGTTCACAGTTCATCTCAGACACCCAAGATACTTCTGAGAACCCAGAATCCTCAGGGTAGACTGAGATGACCTCTGGGTGCCACGTGGCCCCACTGCTGTTAACACACACACACACACACACACACACACACACACACACACACACACACACCACCCACTTGTTACGTCAGGAACCCTATGGCCAGCACAGCAGACAAATGCTCCCACGAATGTTCAGGGACTCCAGCCTCTGACATTCTCAGGTTCAAGGTTGGAAAACGCATCAGGACGAGAGCCACCCAGTCAGCACTATTCTATGCCATTAACTTTCTTGTAACTCAGACATTTGTCCAACTAAGAATCAAAGGTACAAAATGAGAAGAAATATCTTAGCACTGGCTGTGCTATGTTTTCAAGGGACAGGGTTCTATCAGAGTCTCTCAGCCTGCATTTAAGAATCTTAGATCTGAAAGTGGAAAAAAGAAAAAAAAATCCAAAATCCAAACTAATTCTGCTTTAAAATGTAACCAGTACCAAGTCTCATCTGGCTATTTTTTTAGGTCAAAAAAAAAAAAAAACCCACACATATAAATGTGAAGTTTGTTTTGAAAAATTACTTCATCGATGTACCGTCCAGCTCATAAAAACAAGCCATCTTCCAGCAAAACGGGACACTTTGACCTTGTTTACTGCAGTGTTTTGAAACTGCTGTCTCGTAACTCCTGACATCGCTAGTCGTGCATTAGTACCTTGCCTGCTGCTGGCTGCACACGCTGCTACCCGGCTCTCTCCCACGGCCCACGGGTGACAGCCAACAGATCAGTGAGGACAGCGCTATTAGCATTCCACCCACAGAGCTCACATGGGACCTCGGCGAAGTGTCATATTTCTCTGACCACTTTTACATGAAAGCAAAGGCGTGGTACATCAGATACTTGAAGTTCCAGCATCCAGACCCAGCCCAGGCCTGTCTTCTGACCCCCTCTTTGCCCAAGAGACTGGCTTCCTTGTTCACCATGTGCCATATTGGCCAGAATTCCTGCTACCGAGTTTCACTGACACAAAACTCGACCTACTTTACACCCATAAAGAATTCCCCTCAACTTTGCCAGAATTGTTTAGTAAATTATAGAATTTCAAAGAGTAGCACCTCAAGTTTGATAAAGTCAAATGCATCAATTTATTCCCTTTTAAGGAAAGTGGTTTTGGCTCTGTACCTGTTGTTTATTTTTAAAGAAGTCTTGAAAAGAAGATGTTTTAAGTCTGACATATTTTTCTTCTGCCTTCTCTAATTCTTTACTTATGCCAAAGTAAAGGATGATTTAAATCACTAGAATCAAGTCACAATGATATCTTGGAGATATCTCCTATTATCCACTTCCTTAAGCAAAATTAAATCCTCAATTTAGGATTATAGTACAATTTTACAAGTAATTAAAAACCAATGTTTAACCTACCTGATATCAACTGATAACAATCTCGAGACCTTTTACTCAAGTCATTGAGGCAGAAAGAATATAGAATATAGGAATATATATCTGAGCAGTGATAACATTTGTTAGAGAGGGGTTAAAAAACAAAATCACCCAAAGTTAACAAAATTAATTCAGGCTAAAAGCCGCCCCCTCTCCGACATCATGCTATTACTACAACAACTTCAAAACTCCTTTGAGGAAAGGTGATAGATTTTAATATCTTGATAAAACAAGTGTCATCCTGCCTGCTAGAAATGACTATCATTAAGTCATGCAGCGGGAAGGCTAAGTGATCAAGTACGCTTCTGAAACGTGGAAGCGTTACCTTCCGAGAGCTGCTGACTCCACTTGAATCATGAAAAGCATGGTAAGTAAACGAACAGCCATCATCAGAGGCTCATAGATTTCCTACAACTCTACCATGGCACAGTCTCAACTGAGCACATTATCTTTTATAATGGAAGCCAAATCAGATTCAGTCTCAAAGGGAAGGGAAAAAAATCCCTAGCAGCCACTTGCCTCCAGATACAAATAAGGAAGCACACAGTCTGAGGTTAGTAATGAGACAAAAAGAAAACAGGGCTCTCCTCTTAAAATTCTGGCTCCTGGTAATAGTTTGATTAACATTTGACGCAATGTTCAAGGCTCAATCAGGAAGTGAGAATTTTAAGTGCGTGTGTTGGGGGGGGGAGTCATGTGACCGACAGCAAAAAAAAAAAAAATTAAGCAGTAGATTAGCACAGTGAGAAAAATAAACTGGATAGGCATTTAAGAATAGTGTGCTTTGGGCTATACCAGCCCATGAAGAGATTAGAGCTTTTGAGAAGAATTTATTTGGAAATTTTGAAAACAAGTTCTCAAGACTTTTTAAGTATTGTTAAGATTAAAGCAGTGCACAGATAAAGTTTAATTATCAAAGGGAATTCTTTGAAGAGCTTATCCACTCAAGGTTTATGTACAGGCTATTTTCCAGTACTATCTGGGGATCATAGAATACAGAATGCGATCAAACAAAACACTGGTTGCAGCTATGTATAAATTCTTATGTTCGAGTGATCCTGGAACACAGGGAGACTTTTTAAGAGTTATCTAGACTCCACAAAAATTCTATAGAGGTCAAGAGCTACTATGTTGTACTACAACGAATACATTTCTAAGAGGAAAATGTTAGCACCATAGAAAGGTTCATCTGTTTGTTAGCAGGGCACCTTAAAGAATGTCTAGACCGTCCCTGTGTGTTATGTAAGCTCTGTCACAGATAGCAGACTATGTTCAATCACTCTAGAAACATACCCGTGTAAGTGGACGGACTGACTGGCAGATGACTTTATGTTACAAACCTTCTGGAGACTTTTCTTTGTGCTATTGTTCCAAACTAGAATTAATATACTCATATTTGAAATTAAGAAGATTTGGTCCATGACTATTTTCTCAATGTGTTTTTTAATAAGAATCACTTATTAATACCAAAAAAGAATTAACACAATTATGAGCAAGTATTTGCCTCTCTTAGCTATTTCTTTTATCACTTTAATGCGTAATATTTTTCAAGTTATTAGGCATATTTTTGTTGTTGTTGTTTTAAGTAGGGTCTCACTCTAGCCCAGGCTGACCTGGAATGTAGTCTCAAGGTGACCTTGAACTCACAGCAATCCTATCACCTCTGGCTCCCAAGTGCTGGGGTTAAAGGCATGTGCCACCACGCCCAGCTCTATTATGCTATTATCTTAGTTTTTTAGAAAAATTTATACCACAGTTCTGAGCAAGTGGTGAGTGAACCAGTGGTGAGAGAGGTTAGAAACGTGCATCAGTTCTGGATTTGCGTTCATATCTTTCTTCAATGTTTAAACACAAGAAGTAGTAACTGAGGACCAAAGAGGTTATTGGGAAAGACAGAAATCTTTCAGACAGGACACATACAGTAGATTAAGAACAGTTAGGGAAAATAAGCATAAATTCTTCCAAGGTGGCGTATCAGATGACATTCATTATCATCTTACAAAACTTGGTATCATACTTGCTGACTGAACAAGTTCCCAAGAACTATCCAGGGCAAACCTGGCTTGGCCACTTGCCCGATGATATAATTTTAGAATGAATCTGAGAGAGCATACATCTATCTTCCTCTCCCTCCTTCTTCATGTTAGGAACTTAGAGAAGTTAGGAAACTTCACTGTTGTATAGACAGTTGACTGACAGCTGAATTTACACCCAAGATGTCTGACTTTCCCTGGACTGAGGCTTTCTCATGAGTGCTGCCTGACATCTGTAACCTGAGCTTCAGGATCTGCTGAACCAGGGCACTCCTTTGAGGAGAAACACAGGGGTCCTCAACTTGCAATGGTTTGATTTGTGATTCTGTCTTTTACTTCGTGAAGGCATGGAAGCAATATGCATCAAGCAGAAATTTTACTTTGTAATTTCTGAACTGTGATCTTTTCTCAGCTATTAATCTACAGTTTAATGCTCTTTGGAGATTCTGGGTACTGGAGCTCTGTGTCAGTCATGTGACCAGAAAAGGAAATGACTATGTACTGTATGGGGATTCTGTCTCTGAATTTGGGCTTGAACCAAGGCCTCACAATGCTCAGCAAGTTCCCTATCACTGAGCTACAGAGCCCAACCTTCTTTCACTGTCTATTTCTGACACAGGCTCTCATGAAGTTGCCTCACTCTGCAGCCCCGGAATGGTCGATTCTCCTGCTTCAGCCTCCCAAGTAGCTAGAATAATAGCATTCAGCTACCAAGCCTGGCTAAAATGAATTTTATGTTTACAAATTTTCAACTTTGGTTGGCTTTACCTATGTGTAGTTACATCTTAAGGGAAGGGGTTTTCTGTGCAAAGATAATGACCCCAAAGGAAGCAGCACCTGGAGAGAAGAGGAGGGTGAGAGGCCATGAGAACAACGATGGGTCAAGGAAGAGTGCTGGTTGCATAGGCGGAGGACCTTTATGAAAGGCCAGGAAAGACTGCGCATGTCTAACTTCTCTGCTAGGAGGGGCAGAGATGGGAGGACCAAAGGAAGCTGGGCGGCCAGTCAGCTCAGAGAGGGACACTGCCTGAAGGAAGTAGGTGGAAGAGCAAGAGAGGAAGACATCCGATCGTGTGTGGGGGGTAGATGTGCACACACACACACACACACACACACACACACACACACACACACACACACACCACATGGTATACGTACATAGAAATAAAAAAGTTTTAACATCTTCACAACCTTGTTCATGGCAGTACTATTCACAATAGTCAAAAGGCAGAAGTGACCTAAGTGTCCATTAATGGATAAACACAGAAAGAAAATGTGTTACACCACCAAGGAGTCTTTGCTACAAGGATGTGAAGTGGAATAAGCCACCAGTCATAAAAAGACAAACGTAATCTTTCTACTCATAGGAGACAAAAAGTAAACCAGGGATTCCTGGAGGGAAGGGAGATTTGTATTTAAGAAATACAGACTTTCAGCTTTGCAAGTTGAAAAGAATTTTGGGGATAAAGGCAGTTTACCATCACTGGCTGATGCCCTTAAAAATGGTTAAGATAGTTGAATTTTATAATTAGAAATAGCATGCATATTTTAAGAGTGTATGTGTTTATGTAATACAGGTATTCTCTTTTTAGTGTTTGTGTATATCTGAAAAATTAGGAGTTTTACAGGTAACTTCTAATTTAGCACAAAAGAAAGTTAAAGAATGCCAATGGTATACACACCTGACATTTCTGGTACTAAATGATTTAAATATAATTACACAAGTCAGCTCAGAAACACACATCAAAAGTGGAACTAAGTAAGAAGCGATGCTGTGTTTGGCTTGAAGGGAACACAGCAGACTTCTCTGTGGGTGTTTGGGACCCTCTCATTACAGCCAGCTTGAAAAATTCCCAAACTAGGAATGAACCTGCAAATCCAAGCAGCACCATCGGCAAAGTGGAGCATTCAGGAAGTAACATGGGATGGGGGGAATTGGGGAAGTCGGGATAACAACGCATGGTTTGCTCACTAAATAATGTAACTCATTATAGACAATAAATATTAAAGTTAAAAAAAAAATGTATTCCCGGGGCTGGGAGATGACTCCGTGGGGAAAGTGCTCCCGAGTGCAGATCCCCAGCACCCACAAAAAGCTGGGCACGGTGGTGACTGTCTCTAATCCTAGACGGACAGGGTCACTAGGGCTTGCTGGCTAGGCTAGCCAAACTGTGGGCTCCAGGTTCAGTGAGAGAGCACCTATCTCAAGAAATAGGGTCGACATACCACACGCACATACACATAAAGTAATCTACACCCCATCCGTTGTAAGTTGTCAAGAACATTAGAGCTGGAAGAAGGCCCTTGTGCAGAGAGGGTCGGGTCCAGGATGTGAACACCCAGGGAAGCTTGCCCAAGGTCAGCCATGCTAGGTTACAGAAAGACTCTCAGAGGATAGTCATGTTTGCTATGTTATCCTATAATACAGCACCTTTTTAAAGGAGTGAAGCAGAGCATAAATAGGGTGCTCTTCATATAAGTCATTGGACTTTGTTCAAAAAAAAAAAAAAGATAGTGAGTTCGCAGTCCATAACGACATGCCAAGCACAAAACTACGGTCCTTCGTCCAGCAAACTATGTAAAGGAGATACAGGGCGCTCTTGGTACACCTAAGGAAGGGCTCTCTGTGCTCTAATGGGTCAACGATGGAAACCTGGAGGGACATTTTTAATGAACAGTCATCATTATCACAGCAATCATCACTGACCACTCCTGTGGCCACACAGGGCTTCAAGTACTTCTCACATATCAATTCACCTTCCCTAAGCCTGTGATGCTACTTGTTTTTTCTTGGTTTTTCAAGGTAGGGTCTCGCTCTAGCCCAGGCTGACCTGGAATTCACTATGTAGTCTCAGGCTGGTCTTGAACTCACTGTGATTCTCTTACCTCTGCCTCCGAGTGCTGAAATTAAAGGCATGTGCCACACCTGGCTTGCGATGCTACTTTTTAAAGATGAGGAAAGGAAAGTATAGAGAGGTCCCATGGGTCCTCAGAAGTGGAAGAGAAGCAGAGCATCTTGTCAGGACCTGCTTCTGGGAATGCCTCTGGACAAGTAGGGGATGAAACTTGAAAGAAAAAGGGGACAAACAAACCACAAAGGGGGTTATTGCAGGCGGGAGAGGATGCAGCTCAGGAGCATGAAGAGGAGAGGGGGAGAATGGACTGAGGGATGAAGACACCAGAAGTTCAAGGCCAGGAGCTGTGGTGACAGGAACGATGATGTCCAGTCGAGGCTGTCGTAATGTGATGCTGGGTTGGAGTGGAGAGGCCAAGAATGCTCTCCCCTGTCTCCCTGGGGACTCTCCTGGACTGTGACACAGGGAAGAGCCACCTGTCAACACAGGTGCAGGACTTCAGGAGAACAGGGTGCTGTATGAGGAAGCTTCGACAAGCACCACTCTAAATTCAATCAGAAGGACGGATTAAGAGTACGGAAGAGCAGGAACAGGGTCCCTCCTGAAGAAAAGCAAGAAAGACGTGCTGGAGACCAAAAGTAGATGGACTTGAGATAAAAAATTTGTAGAATTTTGACCAGATTCGGCTTCCTGGTAGGCTTTGAAAATGAGGAGAGAAGGGTGCATATCCCAAAAACACCACACCAGCATCTATGAAAACAGACCAAGGATGGCAGGAGAGATCATCACCACTCACCCTACCTCTCTGCTGGCCTCTGGGTGTTCAATGTCCTCCCAAAGGCCCAGGTGTAAGAGGCTTGGTCCCTTGGGTAGTGCTCTTGGGATGTGGCGAACCTTTAGGGTGGGGGGCCTTGTGGAGGGCTCCTGGGTCACTGGAGGAATGCTCTTGAAAAGGGACCATGGACACCTTTGCTTCCTGGAGGTTGACAGAAACGGTCTTCTGTGTCAGGTGCCCCCACCATTTCAGTAAGAGAAAGCTAACAAACTCTAATAGAATAATTTTGGTGTCTTTCTTACTCTTAATCCTTTTGTTTTCAAGTAAAAGAATCTTTTGTAAGAAAAAGTCTTGCTATGTTCAAAGTAAATAAAAATGTGTACTTTGTTCAAATAAGTAAACTGTACAAGAACTTTTCAAGGAAAAATACTACCTGTAGACAAGGCTACAGATATGGTTTTATATATAATAAATTTGCTACTAAAATAGCTTTTTTTTCACATGCTTCTTTATATCACAAAAATGTCCCTCTTAGGAGTAGCTCTGGGGCCATTCCACACATATTTAGAATGAGTTCCAAATCAGTTATTTTTTGAAACCATACATAGCCACCAAGTTTTTTAATTAAAAACTCTGAAGCTGAAATAGCCTGTTCTCCTTGAAGTGTTCAGGCCAGACCTCAGTTTCTAATGGAGTATTTCTGTGCAGATAATTCTAGAACTTCTGGTACCTTCCCACAGGGTTAGTTCCAGAAAAATAGGTTGAAAAAAGAATGTCTCCTAGGACCTGGGAGATGGCTTAGTGGATAAGAGGGTTTGCTGTGTAAGCACAAGGACCTGAGTTCAAATCCCCAGAACCCATGTGAAAAGTGCTGAGGGGGCAGATCATAGGGGCTCACTGGTCAGCCAGTCAACTGAAAGAATGGTTCAGCAAGAGATCAGAAGAGCGGTAGAAGTGGCACCCATGTCCTCCCTGCACAGTGGTATACAGGATACATGCATCTGACACCCCCCCACACACACACCAAAATCTTTAAAAACAAAAACCTCCTTCCACATACAGATTGCCACAGACCTCAGATGCACCTCCCATGACATGGAAGCCAATAAACCATGCCAGTCACTTGAAGCTTATTAAGAGTGACCAGTAGGGGCGGTTTCTTTTTAGACTAAAGTGTATACTACATGTGGGCTATGCATACATTTTTCACTTGTTTTTAGACATATTAGTATATATTCATCATGCAAAACAATGGGATGGACTTCATTATGACCTTTGATCATTTTCACCTGCCTCATTCCCTTCTCTCAACCCCACTTCTCCCAAACAGCCCCTCCCCCACTTTCATGTCTTGAATCTGACTTCATTTGCTTGATATTGACAATCTCCAAATGCTTTCATTTTCTTGAAAATGACATCATTCTGCTGTTTTATGCAGCTGAATACTGTTGTATGCTGTATTTTCTTTATCCATTTACTCATTGGCTGATCCATAAGTTGGCCACTGTGAACAGTCTACAATACCCATGGCTGTACAGGTATCTCCGTTCTCTATCGACTTTGATTCCTTTGGGTATAGCCCTGGGAGTGGTATAATGAGATCATAAGCTAGTTCTATTTTTAGTTTTTTGAGAACCTCCCTACTGATTTCCATAGTGGCCGTATTAACTTACATGGCCACCGACAGTGACTAAGGGTTCCCTTTTCTCTAGCCTTTCAGCACTTACTGCTTTTAGATTTCTTGACGGCAGCCATCCTGACTGAGATGGAAATCTCAAAGTGGGTTTGATGTGCATTTCCCCCATAGCTAAAAAGGCTGAGTATTTTTTCATATATTTATTGGCCATTTTATAGAAACATCTTTTAGGCCCTTTGAAACAGATCCACATGTATATAGATAACCAACCAATTTCAACAAGGGTGCCAAGGCAATTCAATGAGGAAAGTAAACTTTCAACCAATTGTGTTGAGGAAATATATGCAAAAGAAATGAACCTTGCTCACTGCCGTATTCCATGGACAAACATTAACTAGAGCTGGATTGCTGGCAAAAGCAAGGCACAAAACGCCCTGGGAAAAGCCTCGCCAGCCTGAGGAGGCAAAGATGATTTGGTTAACTAAAACTTCTGATAGTACAAGGGCTTTCTTATTAACTCATTTTAAAATTTAAATTTCTCAGCAAAAGACACTTTGCCATAGTCAGGGAAGATACATTTGGATCATAATTTCTTCTCTAGAATATGTACAAAACTTCTACCAATCAGTAATAAGAAAAGTGATACAACTCTGCAAATCAGCCAACCAGGGCCATTTATAGTGATATACACCTGCGATCCCAGCACTAGGGAGGCAGAAGCAGGAGGATCAAGAATCTGAGGATAACTTGGCTTATACATATATCAAAACAGAAAAAAAGCAAAATATTTCAACAATACTTCAAAAAGGATAAATAAATGGCCAATAATTACACAATATTCATGAAGAAAATGCAAATTTTAAGTCACAATGAGCTACTACTTCATACTCAATAGAAATCTAAATTAGAAAAACCAGCAAGATATATAAATGCCTGGCAGAAATCACAGCACCTAGAACTCAGGCACTCTTTGCTGGGATATAAAATGGTACATTACCTTGGTAAATGACTGAGAAGCTTTTTACAAATATGCATCGACTGTCTAGTCCATAAATTAAGCCCAAATCTAAGAAGGGATTGAGAACCTGTTCACAGCAGCTTAATAATCTTAACAGCCAAGAGGAAAACTATCCCAATGGTGGTCAAGGAGAAAAATGGAGTCAAACTGAGTCTATTCATGCAATAGAATACTATACAGCAGTGAAGAATGAAGTACTTGCCTATCATCAAAACTCTGGGATGGCAGATCTTAGAGACCAAGGAGTACCCACTTGATATGCCACTGCAGGAAGCCCAGAGCAGGACTGCAATGGTCCACTGTTCTGCCAAGGAGGGTAGAGGGTAACTGGATGGAGGCACAAGGAACCCCAGGTGACAGAAATGTATATCTTACCTGGGGTTTGTTTACATGAGATCACTTATGATCCATCTTAGTCTTTGTCCCCACAACTAATAATCTCCATTTATGTCAAACAAGTTCAAGGACAAATTGGTTTTCCCGTTTTCATCATATCTACATGACCAATAGGACACAGGAATAATCATAAATAGGATTGCAGGATTTCTGCACCCAGGAAATGGGAAGAATCTGAGACACTTCTTATAAGAAGGGGAGAAGTAGGGGGGGTCTCTGCTCTCCAAGGAACACAGGCTAGAGAGGATCAGAATAGGAGATTATTTCAGGAAGGGTCAGGGAAGAAATGCAATAGCAAAACTTAGCCTAACATCTCAGTTTGTAAAACGATTAGGACCAGGAGTGGTGGGGCACCCGCCTTTAATCCCAGTACTCGGGAGGCAGAGGTGGGATCCCCAAGAGTTGAAGGCCACCTAAGACTACATAGTGAATTCCAGGTCAGCTTGGGCTAGAGTGAGACCCTACCTCGAACAACAAAAGTGAAACAAATAAAGCAGAAAAGATTAGGAACAACCACCACTCCCTTCCAGATGGTTTTTTATGACCAAGCTGGATGTCTGACATACAAAACAGAGCCTTGCTCTGACCAGTAACATCAGTTCACATCCTTCTGTAAGTATCTGAAGCCCAGAACCACTGCAGTCACTGTGCCCCACCTAGTCTTTGCCCTGACTATCTGGACCTTGAAGTACCCCAGGGCCTGTGTGTGGAAGACCTGGGCCCCTGCCCTTGTCCAAGCATGAGGTGATAGAGCCTTGCGGAACAGGCTAGGTCATAGTTATGACGGGAGCTCGGCCATTCCTCTTTCACTTCCAGGCCACCATGAGGAGAGAAGCGTCCTTCATCATGTACTCCCATGATTCTCTACTGGTTCAATCCCCACTCACCATGGCTACAGAGCAACAGGCCAACAGGCTATGAGCTTCCCTTTCTTCCTTGTATGCTGATTAACCTGGGTTATTTTGTCACAGTAAACAGGAAACTGGCTCAAGTTATTTAGGACTCAATTGTTCAGATACACTTCTGAACTAATGAAAAGACTTCCCATTTCAACATGGTGGTCTAGGCACAGAAGAGATCCCATTATAGCTATTAAAAGGTATATACAACACCCAATTACAAAAAAAATCACCAGAGACCTGAGAGCTTCCCTCCAATGTCTAGATGCCAGGAGGATGAAGGCAGCTCACATCCTGCAGTGTCTGAGGGGCACTTCTGCTGCCAAAGAGAAGCAGTGTCTTTACTCAGCACAATCCCAGTAAGTCCAGAGTTCCAAGCAAGCGAGTCAGCATGGAAAAGAAATGACAAGGTGGGAAGAGACGGAGAATCTAGGCATCATAAGCTTATTTCTGCATGCCTCCTTCCTATGCTTGCAAGAACAGACCAAAACCCCAGGCTCCCAGGCACAAAATGTAAGTATCTAAGGAGATCAGTGCAATGTCTGATGAGGAAGAAATGCCTAGTGTGAGTTAGGGGAACCCCCATTCACACCCTCAGTTTCCCAACCTGAGGGCTCTGGGAGGCCCTGAATCCCTCAGGAGTTTGAAGCCTGTCCATGGCCAGAGGCTCCCCCACACAGAGAATTTAGTAAGTGGGAATGTGACTTCATTTTAATATGAATGACTAACCAAGAGAAAGGCACATTTAGCAGCCTGGAATATGAAAGAGAAACCAAGATCAGCAATGAAAGACTCCGGGAGCAAAAGAATATTGGAGACAGCAAAGTCTTCTAAAAGAAAAAGCTTTTATCAGTACTCAAAAAAAAAAAAAAAAAAAAAAAAAAAAAAAAAAAAAAAAAAAAAAAAAAAAAAAAAAAAAAAAAAAAAAAAAAAAAAAAAACTTGAGAAACAATAAGAAATAATCTAAGAAAAATGTCACAGAAAGCCATGCACCTCATAAAACAAGTACTGATGAACAGTGTGTGCATATGTCGATAGCCGTAACGCTGTGTCTCATTCTACTGTATGGGCCGCGCCTTACCTGAGACAGGTTAGATCTGACAGTGCTTTCTAAATAGTTCACGCACAAGGAGACAGCGACATAATATCCCACTGTTCAAGTAAACCTCTCTCAAGGCCTGTTTTTCTTTCCTATAGAAAGGGAGAACCCAAAGGTTGTATTTTTCAAGTGACGTACGAAGAGTCCTGGAAAGGCTTAATTGTGTACAGAGACTCCAAGAGCCCAAGCGGAAGAGTTCAGTAACAAGGCATACACGTGAACCTTCCTTACGTAACTTCACAAAGAAGATAAACATCCCTCCCACCCGGGTGGTTTGCATACTGACCTTCCTCAATGTAGAAAAAGGGAGGTGAAATATTGGTTCAAAACTGTACTTGTCCCAAAGCCCTCTTTTTGTAAGAAAAACATCCTGCCACGTGCCACTTCCTATTCCAAACCCCAATCAATGACAGAGGTAACTAGTGTGCAAGCAACCAACACCCGGGCTGGGGAGCCGGGTCGGCGGGGTAAGCATGAGGGCCAGGCACACGTCAAGTCTAGCATGCCCTGCGTGCCTGTAACCCCAGCACAGGAGCCAGAGGGCAGCCAGCCTAGGCAAAGCCGTGAGCTTCAGGTTCAAGGAGCCCGTCTCGAAAATGATGTACAGAGTAATCAAGGAAGATATCCAACATCAACCTCTGGCTGGCACATACACGTGCACACGCATGCACTGCACAGTATGCCCAAATGCACACACTACACACATACACATGTACGAAAACCAAATACTCTAACTGTAACATAAAGGAGAAACTAAGAAAAGCAATATACAATAACAAGGCCCTGTACTTCAACACACACTTTTCAGGTTCAGTTAGCTATATTGTAAAGCAGGCACTTGTGACTTACTTGGATTTAACAGAAGCCAAATAAGAGGTGAGATAATTAGAAAAGAGATTGGAAGTGAGGGTATTCTGTGTGGAACGAACATGGATGCAAGCACCTAAGACTATTTTGTGCTTTAGTGTAAAAATGGAATTAAATCTTGGCTCAGAAAGTTATAAATCGATTGTTCTATGTGAACACCCAACAGGGCAGATGAAATTCATGTGGAATACAGGACAGTATTTTCTGTCTTTTCCATTATGGGACTCACCTTTAATATACACACCTCTCACAAACTGCCACTAGGGGGAGGCCCTGTTTCCATGAGGACACAGGTTCTATGAGCCATGGGTGTTTGCATCACATTAAGAAGCAGGGCCTAAATGACCAAGTGTCAACCTATCTAAGAAGCATGTTAATTTAACATGGAAAACAGTGGTTTAGTCCACTTGGCTTAGACTTACGCCATTAACCAAAACTGTCTTCGACATTATTTCCCTTTTGGGAATTCACAATGCCCAGTTGCTTCATACCAAACTCAGGGTGGGAAACCCCAGCTCTGTGACATTTCATTTAGGTAGCACAGAGTCACTTGAATTTGAAAATTTTTAAGATTCAAATCTGGTGCATTAGTAACAAAAGGGAGCTTTTCACAGAGCTCCAGGACTCTCGTTTCCTCAAAGATGAACTGGTGCTTTCTTCCACATGTGGTCATTACAGGAAGGGGGGAGGCATTTACTGTAAATGCCTTTCTGATGCAACTTTATCACCTCTTTCAAAGAGGGAGTTCATCCAAGAGGCCTGAGTCACTTCTTCATGAAAAATGCCACTGTTCTGAATGTACACAGACTAAAACCCACGCCCACCATCAGCAGACAGACCTTGTGCGCCTGACCTCTTCATCAGAACAGATCTAGTGGTGTATCGGGAAAGCTGGCCTAGAATTTAATACAGGAAAAGGTCTGACAGATGTGTTCCACTCTGTATTCTGTAAATCAAATTCAGAGAGATTTCCCCTCTGCCCGGCTTTGAAAAAAAAAAAAAACAAAAAACACTTCCTCAAGTATAAGACCTCAATTCTAAACCAGGAACCTAGGCCTAATTAGTATCTTAGCAACTGTGGTTATTTAATTTAAAATTTTTCAGACACAGAAAGAAAAGAGAAATGCTGTAATTTAAAATTTGAAACTGAAAGTATGTCTTGAGAGGGTGGATCACACAAAGGCGAGACAAGAGCAGACACTAAAGCAGTTTGGATAGAAAAAAGTTTAGACAAACAGATCTAGGCTCTACAGAAAGAAGGACGAGTTTTGCTCAAATCTCAAATCCACCCGCAGGAAAAACAAGGGATGGTTTCTCCAGTTTATGCTTACCTAGAATACCTTGAGTTCCTCTCAGAGCCGTATACACGCACAGAGAAGTCAGGCAAGACTCAAGGCTGTTTGCTGTAGAAGCCCGAAATCCCCTGATGAATGAAACCACACAGTAATATATGTGTTCCGAGAAAGCCATTGGCTAAGAGAAGGTGACGTGTGTGGAAGTCTGATTTGCCAATTTCAGGGAAAGCCTCTCACAGGTCAGCTCAGAGGCAGAGGATACCATACTCTGAGAGTCAGACCTAGAGAGGGTTCCTTTTCCCTGCCACACTGTCTGTCCCCTAGCCTATGGAAACCACAGGAGAGTGAGCCCCAGTGAGAGGGGATCCTCCACCCGGCAATGCCAATACAAAAATAAGAAAAATAAGAATGGTGCAAACACTAGCTATTGACAACTAAATCTCGCTCTGCTGCCAAAGCCTGCCTGCGAGCCTGGGCGTCAGGTGTAGGTGCAGTCATGATGGGTGCACATTGCAGGGTGTAGGGGGCCGTGGGCACAGTCAACTTTTAAAAAGAAAACTTAACTCGGTGCTACACTGATGATCAAAAAATGAAAAACCAAGACTCCTAACTGGAGGTCTGTAACATGCCTTCCTGGTATATTAGGAATTACCTATGATGGAGCCCAGGAGTGTACTTGAAAGTCTGAGGACCATTTTTTCTGTCTATGGAATAAACAACTGATTCCAGATGCTTCCATCTTCCTTTATTAAATATTTTAAAGCTGATTCTTGTAATCAGGACAATTCCAGCTGGCGTGTCTGTAACTTCATGAAAAGGAGAGCCAGTTTGGTTTGTCTGGCCATCCCATGGCTCTAGCTCAGGGAACTTGAAAATGGAAGTATTTCAGGATGAACGTGAATGTTACATGAAAAGATGTTTAGACCAGAAAGCAAAAAATTATGCTGCTAGAAACAAGAGCAGGAAGGGAGGGAAGGCCAAGGACGCTGACTGCTTACTACGTTCCAGGAACCGCATCAAGGTCTTTATACAGAGTTTTCTTAGCCAATGAACTTTCATCCAAGAATCACTTGTTGAGAAGCACTGACAGGCATACCAAGTTAGGCATCTATTTTGCAGTCGTGACACCACAATGTGTTCCTGGAGTCAGCGTTGGCTCTCTGTCCCTCACTATCCTCCCCAATTCTACAACGTGAAGGGGTCTTAAAACTGAGATAGAGAAACACTCTGAGACCTCTGCTGACCATGACATCATCTTCCCTGTCTTTCATTCTTGCTCCTGCTTCATTCTGCCTACAGCTGTGGGACTTGACAGAAACCTGAGTCTCCCATCACCTCCTCTCTATTTCACCAGTTTATTTCAGTCCCAAGTGCTGGGGAAAAACCCTCATCAATATGGACAACAAAATGTTCTATGAAACCACCGAGTATGAGAACTTTCCCTCTTCAATAAGCAAAGGATTTTACCATTTTCTCCTATATATAATATTTCCAAGGGAACTTTTTGGATGAGGGAACCCAACTTCCCTCTCTTTCAGGATGATTATGGTAGCATCCTAACACAAGAAGGAAGAAAGTCAACTTGGAACTTCCTACTGGGAGCTCCCAGGCATTTGCCTAATAGGAAAATTCAACTGTGTCGGAGTCAAGATTCTCAGATATCGTATGAGTATGGAAGCCCCTTCCATTTCCCTGTAACATCTTAGCTGAAGGCCCGTTATGCCCTCCAGAAGACGGCAGAGCAGGCTCTGACTGACCTGGTAGGACGTGGGACACAGCTTCCGCATCTCACTTAGCACTGCCAAAACCTTTGGTGTGTTTCCTCCAACCCTGATACTTCCTTAAACTTATGATTTACCAATTTATTCTATTTATGCCTTTTTGTTTCAAATTCAGTCATGCGCCCAATTTTTATTTTTGAGAGCTACTATGTGGAGTCAAATCTCAAGCACCACCTACTGAACTGTCCCTCAGGAAAAAAACAACAACAACAATGCTTCCAAGGAGAAACCCTGGTAACCGAGTGTGGTGAAAACCTCACATACACAAGGGAGTGTAAGGACCCATCATTTTTGAAGTCCATGTGTAACTGTATTCTTAATTTCAGGATATGACACATTGCTCTATAATTTCAACTTTAGTTTTGTCTTGAAAATAACTATGAGAGCATTCTAACAACACTTACAGCATCTAAATATAGTTCCTAGAGCTCAGAGGTGGCTTAGTGGTAAAGGGTGCTTTCTTGCCATGCTTGCTGGCCTGGGTTTGATTCCTCAGTACCCACATAAAGCCAGATGCATAGAGTGGCATGTTCATTTGAGTTTGCCTTGTTTACCCATACTCTTTCTGCTCACAAATATTTTTAAAACCATAGTTTCCCTTACTTACTTACTTAGGGGACATATTCTGAGATGCTCAGTAGACGCCTGGTACCTCAGCTAGTCAAGAATCTTATATGTACTACCTCTTTTAATATGAACCTATGATCAAGTTTAATTTATAAATTAGGCCCAGTAAGAGATTAATAACCAATTAATCCAAAAGAACAACGCTAAAGTTAAGTAAATATGGTGTCACTCTTTATTTCTGGCATTTTCCATGTCATATTTTCAGACTGTGGTTGACAGTGGATAACTGGATGGATGGAAAGAGAAGCTGTGGTGAGGGAGGGTCACTATATGACCACCACTTTCTAGAAGCTTGGCTAAGAGAAATAATGCCAATAAAGTCCTCAATTAACTTAGTTCTGTTCCTAAAAGGTATGATTACACAGAGTACCTCTGACGAGAGGCACTTTTCCTTAGGGAAAGTGCTGCTAATGGCAGTAAGTAGCCAGGTCGTTCCATAGAGCTGACGTCTCTCAGAAAGTGTATTTAAAATTATGTGTTTAGTAATGGTGCCACGGCAGGTATGCTGCCTTCATACTGCAATGCCATAGTAACAGAAGAAATGACAGAACTTTTATTTATAATAGAACCGTTATTACTCTGTATTGAAACATAAGGTTTACTTGGAGGGATGAATGACACCAGGACTCCTGAGAGCTTTCAAAGTTCATGACATTGTCTGTGATGCCTTGTTTTACCTCCAAATGCGTAAGAGCTTTTCTCCCTTGATGTGATGATATCACTGCTCTTGAACTAACTAGCCATGACTGGCGCTCCAAATTGATGCAAGGGGGGAGAAAACAAAAAGCTCACTTAAAATATAGAAGGAATGTGGTTACTATGTATAGAACCAACAGGACTGTGGTCCTGACAAAAACAGCACAAGAATGTAATGGCCAAAATTTCTCCCAAGTTCTACAGATGAGATGTTCGACTGGACACCTGCCATGAACTGAGAAAACCCTGCTGTGACGTGAGGCAGAGGCTTGGAGAGGCTGACCAAAGGCAGGCAGTGTGTGATTGGCCACTTATGTGACCAGGATATATGAAGCAGGTGTTATGACCTGGGAAGGCTTTTGTGTGGTCAACTGAGTGTGAATCTGGTTGTCAGAGTTGTAGCTATTTGGTCTGGCTGGTGACTCAGACTACGAGAACCCAGATGCAGGTTTGAGAGTGGCCATGGTGTGTGGTCAGCCTCGTGGTGTCAGAGCGTGAATGACAGTATGCTCCCCAAGGGCAGGATGCTAGGCAGCCCAGCAAAGCAAGCAGCTCGCTGGAAATAAAAACATTCTTTATGTAGAAGACTCTTCCACTCCCATTTTACTGAGGAGAAGAGGAGAAGGGTTGGTACATTTTGCTACGATTAACATAGCAAACATTAAACTACTTATAAAAATGCTTCAACCTATCATTCTTATGCACTTTAATGTTACAAATGTCAAAAATGAGCTGGATTATTACTTTAAGGTGTTTAAGCATTTCAAATGATAACAAACTTTAACCTTACAAAATGAAGTGAGATAAGAGAGTAAAGTAAAACAGAATTCCAATTCCATGGGCAGAAACTCAGGAAAGAAAATGAAGGAAAGAATTTTTGATTATAATTAAAAGTATTCCCCCTTGTGGTTCCTGACAACAGTCAAATTGGTCTGTGGTCAAGTACAGTGCTTTTCAAACTGTAAAGTAAGCCATTTGTGGGTTGTAAAAAAAAAAATCAGTGCATACAAGCAGTATTTTTTGAAAAATGAAACAGAATACAAAAGAAAGTTCATCATACTCTACCTACACTTATGTGCATGTTGTGTGTACTTTTCTTCATGCTATAAAACCTAATCCTTTTTCCAGCTACAGGGGAAAAGAGGCCTATTAGGAAAGATTAAAAACCATGCTGGAAACGAGGTGGGTGGATCATGTGTAGAGTTAATTTTAACTGGAGCAGTGCCATCTGTAACACACACGCCAGGATGCGTGTGGCATCGTGCTCAGCAGCACTGTAAAATGTAGCACAAGTTGTTATCGCTCTTGCAGCCTGTTCAGCATCTACTCTGCCCAAGAAAAAAAAAACATAAACAAGGAAACACCCTCCCAACTCCAGTAAACAGTGACAGCTTCCTGTGTGCCTACTGAGTGTTCTACACATATCCTGTGTTGGCTGCCGAGCTGGCTGCTAACTGCACACTGTCCGCAACATCATACTGAGCCTCTGCATAGCTGTCCCCTGCTGCCACGGGGGGGGGGGGGGGGGGGGGGGGGGGGGGGGGGGGGGGGGGAAGGGGACATGAACTTCCAAGGGCAGCGCTGACTATAAGCCACGGCCTCTGCAGTGCAGAGCGTCTTTAACATGCGCATTTTCAACATGCGCATCAGTCCTGGAAACCCAGCGCAGCCTCCTCCTTTCTTCAGCTCCAGAAACACACTAACATGCAGCGAGTGGGCTCCTACCACACTGCAATGACTGACTCAATGTGTTTCAGACTTCAAAAGAATTTCTGTGTTGGTCCTGAGATTTTAGAATTAGCCATCCCAAGACCTCTTCAAGGTCTTGCCTGCGCACCCCAGGGATGAGGGAGCTGAGGTGACTGCCTGGCCAGGCGCCCTATGTCTACCCTCGTTGCTTTCAAGTTGGCACCCAGGGGATTGCAGGTAGATTACACAGAGACAAGTGCCCAATCATGCTTCAGAACAATAGGAAATCTATGACCTCAAGGCACAAAGGTAGCAATATTTGATTCTAGAAAACCATGAAATGCTCTGTGTCCATCCCATCTACTCTCCCCACCTGTCTTAGGTCACAAAGCTTCATAAAGGGCCTGTCCCGGTAGTAAATGAAGTTTAACAACAGCAACCAAAATCCAGCACTGCTGTTGGCAGCATGATTCCTAGGAATCTGGTCCATGAATGAAAATCTTTCTTCAATTGTCATGTAAGTGCTGTTGTGGTTGAGATGTGAAGGTTCACATAAGATCATGTGTTTGGGCACATGGCCAACAGCTGGTAGTGCTGTTTTGAGAAGGTATGGGATGTTTGGGAGATAGGTTCTATCTGGAGGAAGTGGGTCATGGGTGGGGGAATGTGCTTAAGAGTTCCAGCCCACCTGCTTCCTGGTCCATAGAGATGTGAGGAGTTCCAGCCATACACTCCCAGTGCCCTGAGCTTTGGCACACCTTCCCCACCATGATAAACGGTACTTACTCTCTTATTGAGCTGTGGACCCAAATAAATCTTTCCTCTCTTAAGTGACTTCTGTCAGATGTTCTGTCACAGTGAAAAGTTCACTAATGCAAGTTCTGAGTAATCAGAGTAAGAAGCTCCTGCCATGTGTACAATGTAAAGTAAAAGGATAGGAAAACAGTATTTAAGTCTCCATCTGATTACCTACCTTAGCCATATAATTTGATCCCCTCCCCCCAATGAAAACACCTTTTGGCCAAAAAACATAATATCTTTCAAAATTTTTATAGTTATTCAGTATTGATGCACAAGGATGGCTTATAGATTGTGACATGGAGAATTAAGTTTTAGGATAATTTAGGATACTTTTAAATAGAAGAATGCAAGTAAATAGAACAACCACACCAAAATCTAAGGCTTAAGCAGACTTCAAGAATGCTCCAGCGCAGTTTGTTTATATCTACACCTGTGTTTTCTAAGCAACTTACTACAAACTAAGGTGATGAAAGTTCAATACTCCTGTAAAAAACCTCTAGTTAGAACACCATGTCTTCACAAGGTTCTCACTGAGTGATAATATTCACATGCATGTCAATTCATTTAAGAGGTAAGAAATACGACTTTACTGTCCACTGCTGTGCTCTAGCTATTTCAGGACTATTTCTCTTAGTTAACAGATTAAACTGCTAATTTCTATTAAGTATTCACAGTATCTGAAACTGATAGATTTGAAATGGTCTAAGACACATTCTCTGTGGTTTCAAAAAAAAAAAAAAGAAAAGAAAAGAATGATTCAATCATGTACCTGTGTAATCACCCAACTTCTGAGAATAGTGATGTCTGCACTTAAAAGCATGACAGTTGCCACAACTGTATTAACCCACTGGGATTTTTTTTTTTTGATGATGGTGTTCACTCCTCCTGAGCTGTGCTTAGGATCAGAGCAAGACAGCCTTCAGAAGAGAGGACTTTAGGGAACTGGATTATATTTTTAATGGGGGTCACTGAATGGGCAGAAGAAAGGCAATCAAGTGTAAAACTGGTCTCTGAGACCAATGCTTTACTATAAGACATTGTGCTTAGCATTAAAACAGCCTCTAGGAGCTGGGATGGAGCTCTGTTGACCGTAGAGTGCTTGCCTAGCACACACGAAGCCCTGGGTTCAAGCCCCAGCACCATATAAAATAGGCAACCTGGAATCCCAGCACTCACTCAGTAGGAGAAAACTGAAGGTCATACTTGGCTACATAGCAATTTCCAGTGTGAGGTGAATTAGACTCTGTCTCTAAACAATGGTAAGATATTAAGGAACAACAACAAAACCCCGCATCTATTCCAGTAAGAACACAAGGCGGACAGCTTTGTAACCAGCGGCATTTTGTCTGTTCCGTGTAGCTGAGGCCTCACTGAATACAAAGATGACAGGCTCTGTTTTGGAACTGAATAGGGTGCACTGAGCTGAGAACAGGGAACTTCTCAGGGAGCAACTACTGTTAAGAGGAGGAAGTTGTCTGGGTTCAAAATGATCCCATAAAACCTCCAATGTCACCGAGGCCAAACGTGGCCTATGTCTCTTTCCTGTCTGTCCACATGTCAAGCTGCCCTCAGCTGGTAAAGTGGAAAAAAACAGTGAAGTCAGCATGAGGAAGCTCTGCTTTCCCTGCGTATTGCTAAGACAAACACTTTGAAGTCAGGTGCCTGAAGAGAAGTCAGCTCACTCAAAGGCTGCAACTTAACCTGAATAAGACCTGTCTGCCTGCAGCACACCACTTCACCCTGTCTCACTTGTGGTCTTGGGCAAAGCCCTCTGCCTTCAGGCTCTGTTTCCCCCTCTGGAAATTTAAAGTCTCAACATTTAAAGGTCCTCTCACCTTCAATCTGAATGCAAGTTTAGTTGGCTAAACAGAATTTATCCCAGGACTTCAAATATTTCCTGCTCTGTCCTTGACATTTTAGTTCAACAGACCTCTGAACCTGAATCCAGCCTTACTGAAGCTTCATACCTGTTGAACAGCAAGTCCCCATTTCCCCTGGCAACCAACCTCCTCCTATGCTTTCCTGAGTCTACTTGAGAGCTATTGTGTAAGTGAAATCACACTGCATTTGTCCTTTTGCAACTAGCCAATTTCACAAACATCTTCAAGTTCATCCATGTGGTCTCATTTCCTAAGAGTTCCTTTTTAAGACTGGAAATAACACACACACACACACACACACACACACACACACACACACGCACACGCACTGTCTTGATTCATTCATCCACTGATTGACACAACTTGTTCCACAGCTTGGTTAATGTGAATAATTCTTACTGAATATGGTATGTCTTTGAGATCCTGATTTTAACTGTTCCAGATATATATTCAGAATTAGATTGCTGGTTTCCCTCACAATCGTATACAAACAAGAGGAAAACTACATACTGAAAACTAGAGTAGATTAATGAAAGAATACCAAAAAAATGGGAAGATATCCCATGCTCATGGATCAAAAGACTTAGCATTGATAAAATATCCTTATTATACAAAGCAATCTACAGATGTAATGCAATTCATATTATTAAAGTCTAATAGGCAATTTTTAATTGAAAAATATCCTAAAATTCCAATGGACAAAATAAAATCCCAAAAAGTGAAAACAATCTTGAGAAAGAAAAACCAAGTAGACGCACTCCACTTCTTGACTTCCAAATATACTTCACAGCTATAGTATGTGAAGCAGTATGGTAATGCCGTTCAAACAGACCCATCCGCCGATGGAACAAATTAGGAGGCCAGAAATAAACATATACATACATAGCCAACTGATCTCTGGAAAGAGTACTAGCAACACACCATAGGAAGGAAGAGTGTCTTCAACAAACAGTATTGGGGAAAATGGACATCCACACACAAGAGAATGAAATTCGACTTTAACTCATACCCTATACATACATAACAACAACAACAACAACAAATCAACTCATATGGAGTAAAGGTTAACTTTTTATGAGTGTATAAAATTCTTTGAGAAAACAGGGGAAAACTTTGCATCATGGGTCTGCCAATGATTTTGTGGATATGACAACAGCACATGCAATGAAAGCAAAAGTAGATGAGAAGAATTAATTGGGGCTGAAGAGATGGCTTAGCAGTTAAGGCGTTTGCCTGCAATGCAGGAGGACACAAGTTCAATTCCCCAGTGCTCATATAAAGCCAGATGCACAAGAGGGCACATGCATCTGGAATTCATTCGCAGTGGCTGGAAGCCCTGGTGCTCCTATTCTCTCTGTTTCTCTGTCTGCCTCTCTTCCTCTCTCTCAAATAAATAAAATGTTAAGAAAAAAGAATTAATTGTATCAAGCTACAAAGCTTGGCACAGACCACACAGGAAACAAGACAATGACATGGAGACCCAGGGAATCGGTTAACACGCCTAAAAAAGTAGATCTGGGGCTGAAGAGATGGCTCAGCGGTTAAGGCACTTGCCTCCAGTGCCTAAGGCCCCCCGGTTTAATTCCCCAGTGCCCACATAGGCCAGACCCACAAGGTGGCGGCCCTGGTGCTCTCTCGCTCTCTCTTTTTCTCTTTCTCTCTGTATCTCTGCTTGAAAATGAATAAATAAAATATTAAAAATAAATTAAAAATTGAAAATATTTATTTTAAAAAAAGTAGATCTGACACAGTTATTCTACAAAGTAGAGAAGAATTCCCAGAACTCTATAGAACAAATCATCTAATTTTTAAAAACACTAGCAAGGATGTAAAGACACGGGAATCCCTTACAGGTGACACAGAATGCGGTATTGAGTTTCCATAAACTATCTAAGGTAGAACCACTATAAAAACCTGCACGTTCACATCAGTGTGCACACTTTCCTAACCGTGGATGGAGCCTACCTGAAATACTGATGTATATGTACCATATTGATTACACAGCTTTCAAATAAAGCTCCTACTTTTAATTATAGCATACTATCTCCAAGGCTTTAGCAGCAAAGAACAAAACTATAAAAATGTACTTTAAAACTTTTTTAATGTGCATGTGTGGCATGTGAGTGGGTGTGATTGTGCAGACCCACCCACACTTATAGGTGCAGAGGCCAGAGCCGGCCATCGGTGTCCTCTATCCCTCCTCACTGAACCTGGAATTGCCATGTTTCTACTAGTCTGGCTCATCAGTGAGCTCCAACGATTCTCCAGTCTCCACCCTCCCCTCAAGACTGGGTTTGCAGGTGTGCATAACCACACTTGACTTTTCACATGGCTCCTGGGGGTCAAACTCAGGTCCTCATGATGAACCATGTCCCAGCTCCTACTTTAAGTTTTAACAGCAAAATTATTAACTTCAGAAAACCTTAATCATCTTATATACTAAAATTGTGTATTTCTCTGATACTATGTTATATATAAATATGCTAACATTTTCTTCATCTTACCATCACAACTAATTAACTATGCAAAACCAGCAGCTTTTAAAAACTTGAAATGCTTCAAAAACATTTGGAACCAGTTAGCCCAAGATTCAGATAAGACTCTGATGTTGTCCTTTGGCTTCTCAGCAGGGATAGGAGGGTTTTTTTTTCTACTCTACCACCTTGAGACTTCCTAGATTGTGTGTGTTCTTTAAAACCAGAAGGCAGTAGAAGCTACCCGTATGCTTTCAGCCAATGCCCGTACACAGGACTCACCAAATGCTGCTACCATTATTTTCTTTGCCATCTAAATTATCACCAAGAACTACGAAGCAATTCAACGCTGTAGCTATGGAAACATAACTAGAACACATAGCTGTGTGGTGTGGTATCTGATCTTGGTACCTGGCAGTAACAGTACAGTTATTAAACAGTACTCACAATAGACATTACTTCAACAGAAATACTCAAGATTTCACTCCTCAAGTTCAAAACCAGCAACATGGAACGCTTCCTGTTTTCCCCTCCGACTGTTGACTATACCATTCTCCTCGCTTTTCAGAGAAGCTTGACTACCTGGTGGTGGCTTCTCATACTTTTTCACATGCTTTGACAAAAGAAATAGCTTCTATTTTCACCCTAGTTTCTCAGAAAAAGGAAAATGGCTAGAAAAAATGAGAGCTGAATAAACATCCAAAATATACGTTCTTGATGTTTGGAGCTATGAAACTCAAATGCAACATCTCATGTCCCCAAATTCATTACAGATTTCTGCTGTAATGCATCCCCTTGAGTCATCAGCTATAGACCCTGGCCATTTCTGCCATTCTCTGAAGTCAGTACAATCTTGTCCGCTGACACTGAGCTTCTTTACCTGTTGAAATGGAGCAGAAAAGAGACAAGTGCGGATCGAGGGCCACAGCAGGGGAAGGAGCTGGCTCCCTGTCGGTGTGCTCTGGTGTTGTCATACAAGAAGGGACTAACGGGGACCTGCTGCCCCCCTGCTCACGTCCTACCACACACGACCACCAAGGAAGGCCAGAAAACAGGCTGGAAATCCCACAATTCTTTCCAAAAAATAATTCTAGTTCAAAGCTCTTTTTTTCTGATTTCCTGGCTTTTTCTGAAGTTAGGGATTCCAATGAAGTGAATGTGATAGATCTGAAAACCCTTTAATGCTCTGATCTGCCTCCCTGTTACTAATACTCTGTGTCCAACAATGGGACAGAAGACCCTAGCTGTCACTGAAGGTTTGGTAGCTTTGAAACTACTTAGAAGAAATTCTAAGCAAGGTATGAGAAAAAAAAAGAGAATGGTGTCTCAAAAGTCAAGGGGTTTTGGGGGGGCAGGTTGCAAAGGAATTAAAAGAAGTAATTGCAAAGGCCAACACAAGGTCAATGTCAGAGGTCAGAGTGGTTTCAGCAGTAGGAGTGGTGTGGGAGCCACAGCAGGTTGCTCTCTAGGGAAGGATACAGGTTGTCTTCAAGGCTTTTTACATATGAGTGACTTGTTAAGCTTTCCCCAGATAGGAGTTTCTATGGGCACCATGATTTCTCCCTTTCTTGCTTCTCTAGACCCTCTTCCAGTAAAGGAAGATGTGTTAACTGTGTCACAGCCCATGAGGTTGGGGAATGACGGGCTGATTTAATTCACCATCACAGTTACTGGTGAGTGAACAGAGGAAGAAATGCTCAAATGGAGTTAGCATCTCTTACCTAAAAACTAAGATGGAGGACTGGGAAGATGGTGCCGTGGTTAAGGCACTTGCCTACAAAGCCTAGGGACCTGGGTTCGATTCCCCGGTACCCATGTAAAGCACAAGGTGATGCATGAAGTTCGGCTACAGTGGCTGGAGGCCCTGGCATGCCCATTCTCTCTCTCCTTGCAAATAAATAAATAAAATATATTTTAAAAAAACTAAGATGGGAACATCTGAAAGTTTTATTATGCATTCTATTAATTTCATGGAAAATTTCCTGAGTGATTAAAAATTAAATGGTAACAACTAAAGAAAGCCAAAATGAACTCCCAGAGAATGTTTGCTGAAGAACTATGATAGATTTACCTTGACATTCACTAGCTACCATGGTTACTTTCTCCTTTTAACAGTATGCTCAATCCTAGACACTGAAACAAGCTCATCCACATTGTGCTTCACATATGTATTTAAAATAACAGCAATGTGTTCATTTCAGAACACTAATCACTGGGCAAATTTACAGTGAATCCACTATATTTTAATGAGATAAAAGGCTTCATTACTGCTAAGTGATAATAGAGTATACGTGGAGACCAAAGGAGCAAGAAACTATATACTCAAATAAGATCTTTCCAGAACAAAAACTAGAGTACGTTGTCTTGCTGATGGTCTATCATCTTTATAAGAGCCTTCAAAGACAGCTGATTATTGGCTTAGTTTTGTTAGAACCACTTTGTGCATAACAGTCTTTAAAATTTATCGTATGCATGGAATAACCTTAGAAGAGCATAATTAGTGGTTTCTTTTTAAATATTTTATTTATTTATTTGAAAGAGAGTGAGAGAGAAAGGGGCAGACACAGAGAGAGAATGTACGTGTCAGGGCTTCCAGCCGATGCAAATGAACTCCAGACACATGCGCCACCTTGTGCATCTGGCTTTACCTGGGCACTGGGGAATTGAACTCAGGTCCTTCTGCTTTGCAGGCAAACGTCTTAACTGATGAGCCATCTCTCCAGCCCCAGTTAGGGAATTTTTTATGGCTGCTTCTGAAGTCAATTTTCCCAAGACAAGCATTGCACAGAAGTTCCTGTGATGCTCAGAGCAGGGCTTTGAGGTAAAGAACCAATGCACTGGACCACTTACTTTTATACCTTAGATTTGGAACTAGGAACAAATTCATGGAACAGGTTTAAGCTACTTAAACATTAAGTTGTTATCTTGGAAAGGGGAGTTATCCTTTACAAAAGTCTTAAGTGACGCAAGCCCATGAGCGGCTTACCAAATGATCCTTTTATATTTCCATTGAAATACCTGATACTTAGGATTTAGGCTTCACCGTGAAATCCTTTTCCACTCCTGACCTACAACAGTGCCATAGTAACCTTCACCTTGTGGGCACAAAGCGCCTGACCAGTAGCAAGCAACTTGTGGGAGGAAGGGGTTTATTTTGGCTTATAGACTCAAGGGGAAGCTCCATGATGGCAGGGGAAAACTTGGCATGAGCAGAAGCTGGACATCATCTCCTGGCCAAAATCAAGTGGACAACAGCATCAGGAGAGTGTGCCAAACACGGGCAGGGGGAAGATGTCAAAAACACCATCTCCAGGAGGCTCCAATTCTCAAATTGCCACCAGCTGGGGACCTAGCATTCGGGTCACACAAGTTTATGGGGAACACCTAATTCAAACCACCACAGGCTGTGCAATCACATTCCAGTTCATCAGACTGTAAATGGCACAATGTACGAAGCAGCTTCACGGTGTTTCCAGTGCAAAACTTACTCACATAGTGTGTGATAGACTGAGAAAAGCAATGCAATGTGACATTTTGGCCAGCAGGTGTCTCTCTGGAGCACCTAACACCAACCCAAAAGACCAGCTAGAGAACTCCCCACCACTGCTTCAACTGTGTGAGCCCTGGACCCTTCAAGGGAAGGAATTATGAGATTAGAACACCATAGGAGTTATGCTTCTGAGAAGATGAAGTAAGGAAGTAAGAATTATGCAAATTATGCTTAAGTATGCAAGATTAACAACAGCACAAAGGGACCTTTGATGCAAAATGGTGATTCCAGTGATTCTTGCTATCTGGTCAGGAGGAGAGCATCAGTCAATGTGCAAATAGAAAGAAAGCTGAGGAGCACATAGCAGGTAAGAAAAGAGAAACAGACTTAGTTACTAAAAGCTTGAGAAACTTTGGCTCATAAAAGAATTAAGACAAGGGTGAAATGCAGGCACATCTGTGAAGAACACGAGCAGAAGTGCGAAAGCACGTGTCAATCACCTCCCAAGCACGTGTCAGTCACCTCCCTAGCACGATGTGTTTGTTACAAGTTCCTCAGAGGATAGCTAGATGACACACATTGTATGGTAATGAGAGGACAAGACAAAAACAAGTGGACAGAATGAACTAGGTTGGGAAATTCCTGATGAACAAATGTGTCATATCCCCAAGTCCCAGCAGAAGATCACAGCAGACATACAGAGACACAGTATTCAAAACAGAGCATGTAACTGATGAAGCCAGAGGGAAAGGGTAGGAAAGCCATCCAGAGAAATGTCTACCCAACCAGTCTGTGGGCGCCACTTTCAGCATTGGAGCCCCACCCTAAACTAAATGGCAAGGCTGAAGATGAGGGGGTGGAGGGATTCAGGGCGTCTTGGGCTAGAGCAGTTGTGAACAGAGGTGAAAAGATACATGAGGGACTTGAGAGATGTTTTGCACAAGCCTGAGGACCCGAGTTTGGACCCTGGAACTCACTAAGGCTGAGCATGTAGCAGACATGTCTGTAATCCCAACATACCTACAGAGGAAGGAGGTGAAGCCAAGAGAATCCCCAAGCTGCAGGCCAGCTGCCTGGGGAGCGGAGCTGTGAGGAAGAGGGGCAAAAGCCCAAGGTGGTCATTTGATCACCATGTGTGCATTGTGGCACATATATCTGGGTCCATGGGTTAGTTAGGGAGTTGCAGCGCGCATCAACTCCCTGTCCACCCACGGGGCTGGATGAGCAGAGGCTTGGAATAGCTGTGAGCAGACGAGAGATGAGATTCTCGGGAGAATGCAGCAATGGACAGTTCTCATTTTATTGTATAGATAGCAGTTTTTTATATAGAGAAAAGTCAGAGGTAGAAGCATAGGAAGCAAGGAGATTGGTAGGGGCCAGTATTCTTTGGATACCTATTTTGCATAGATAAATTGAGGGGGCTATGTGACTATACATGGACATGTAGAGAATTGTGATGTCAGTAGAGGAAATGTAACCTTATTGTTTAGGTATGTTATTGCAGCTGGGCTAAGTTTAGGCCTTGAATTGCCTGCTTATCTCAGGGGACAGCTGTGGCCTGCCTGGGGGCTGGAGTGTTCAGGATTGCTAAGATTTATAGGGGCCCTCAGACTTTGCCTCAACTTCCTTATAAGGAGGAGACAGCCCTAGAAGCCTGCCAGACTCAGCAAAACCCTACATCCTCCATGCCCCTTAGCAGGGTCCCACACATATACACCCACATTTGTGTATATGAACACACTTACACAGATGCAAGAACTGGTACAGACCAGAGAAGTCGATGGAATGAGGAGAGAGGTGAAAGTTCAACATTAAATCCCGCGGGCACATACCTGCCCCTCGGTGGATGCTTGCTCAGTGTCAGGACCTCGGCAGGTTCAGCAGTTTGGGTTTCTTATGCCAAGTTATCACTGACCACCAGAAGGGGCCCTGTCCTTAGTGCCTTCACTATCATCAGTACCAACCCGGAGCCATCTCAGCGGTTTCCTCACAACTAAGTTAGTCTCTTTTCCCCAGCAGCAGAGAAGGTTCTTCAGAACTTTCAGGGCTAGGCATTGTGGCACATGCCTATAACCCACACTTGAGAGGCAGAGGCAAGGAGGATCAGCCACAAAGAGCATTTGAGGATAGATAGCTTGGGTTCCATGAAACGCTGTCTGGAAAACATAAATCCCAAAGCCCATTTTGTTTGAAAACTGAAATTCATCACACATTCAGTGCCATCACAAATGGGTGGTCAGAGGCAAAAATGAAGTGTGTTGCTCAAAGATGAAGTTTAACGTGTCAGGGCCGCAAACACAAGTCCCAGAGAACGTGCCGATGAGGCTCATTCACACTTGCTGGTTGTGTGCAGTGTTTTCTATGCACGCGACTGGTTCATTCTGGGCCTGGGTACACTTAAAAGAATGGATGAACTAAACAGCAAGCACATTACTACTGAGGTCCTCAGTTACTGTTTTGAGTACTTAGAGTTGTTAACTTAGTAAATGCACACACAACTCTTGCTGGTGTCAGTTACCTGTACAGTTCATCCTGTTTCGGTGAAAGCACCCTTGATCTGCCATGTGTCTCCTGAAAAAGATGAGGAGGATATGGTTATGAGGAGTTATAAATGTCCACGTGTGTTTTACATCATTGCCTGACATTGTCCAAACTTGGTAGAACCAGAAGGGTTTCACTCAACTTTAGTCCGTTATTTCAGCTGCCTAACTACTGGGATCGTTAAAGAGAACCATTATAAAGACATCATCTCTATGTAAACTGACAATGAAGGAACTGAAAAATAGATACCCTATAGCTTTCAAAGGCCATTAAGTGACATGATAAAACGTTAGACACACACCCTCAGAATAAGACACCCCCCCCCCCCGGCTCTGAGTCCTTCTTTGCTATGCTTTCCCAAGCCCCACTCCCTCTTTTTAGGTGAGTCCATTTTTGGAGGTGAACAACAAATTCCTCACTCCTTACCCCATGAACTACATGTCTAAAGGTAAGACCAGTTAGAGGACTGTTTCATTAGTTCCTCACCGATGGCAGAAAATACCCCACCAAAAGCAGTTGATGGGAGGAAAAGGGTTTATTTTGGTTTATAGTCTGGGAGGAGGCAGGGTAAAGGATGGCATAAGCAGAGGCTGGACATCACCTCTGCCACAGTAGCTGGAAAACCATGGCATGAGTCAAATATTGGGAAGGGGAAGCTGACTCTAACACCCATAAGCCCACCCCCAACAACACACCTCCAAACAGGTTCCAATTCCAAAACTGTTATCAGCTGAGGAGTAAACATTCAAAACACATTAAGTTTATGGGGGACACCTAATTCAAACAACCACATTCTGCCCCATGGCCCCCATAAACTCCCAACGATCCATGGTGTAAAATGCAACGCATTCAGTCCAACCTTAAAAGTCCCCATAGTTTATCAATAAAAACTTGTTCAATCATCCCCATAGTCCAAGATCTCTTAACTAAGCCATAAAGCCAATAAATAAACAAACAAGTAAAAAGCCTTAACAGCACAAAATATACACTCACACTGCAAAGATAGCACTGGTCATAGCAAAGGAAGATTGAATCAATACAAGATTTAAACTAACAGCAGCAACATCAAACTCTAACTCCAACTCTGACAACTAACCAGTGAGGCGTCTCTGGACTTCCAATTCCACCCCTCCCAGTTAGTCTGCTCACAGCCTGGGGAGCATGTGTCCCAAGCTGGCAGCATTTTCACTGTCTAGCATCTATCTCACTGGCTCTCCAGCACAAGCCATGGTTCATCCTCATGGCTCCATCAGGTCTCCACACAGGCAATACAACATGCCTGCTTCTGGCAATCCAATGACCCTCTCTTCCTGCATTTGTTAGACTCCATAGTACCAGGTGGGCTACCAACATGTTAATCCAGGAGGAATAAAGCTGACTTTGAAGAATAGAAAACCTCTTTCAGCATTAAAGCCCCCTCTTTCAACAGTCCACATTCTTCCTGCTGTCCCAATTTCAGTGGTTATAATCTCTCAAACAATTGCAGCTGAACCCAAGCTGTTGTCTTTAGCCCGAAGCTTTCATTTCTTTCTGTGCCATATCCATCTGCTCATGAAAGTCCATGTCTACGCAGTGCAGCCCTGCACAAGTTCTCAGGACACAGAAAGGCAGAACGCAGCAAGCCTCTCACACAAACTGCTTCTAGATCAGTCCCGACAAAGTTCTTTCTCACCTTTGTAAGCCAAACCTCATAGTCTACAGTTCTTACTGCATTCAAGTCTTTCAACTCTGAAGGAAGTGGTCCATGAAGCTGTACTTAGAGCACTGAAAGGTGTCTCTTAGGCTGAGGTTTCAAGTCCTTTCACATTTCTCCTGCAAATCAGTTCCAAAAGGCCAAAAGACACAGAATCAGGTTTCTAGCACAACAACCTCACTTTTCAGTATGAGTTTTATCGTTGTAGTTAGCCTCTCATTAATGGCAGAAAATATCCCACCAAAAGTAACTGATGGGAGGAAAGGGTTTATTTTGGCTTATAGTCGAGGAGGAGGGGAGGAAGCTCCATGATGTCCGAGTCAAGGATAGCATGAGCAGAGGCTGGACATCACCTCTGCCACAGTAGCAGGAATACTGCAACAGAAAGTGTGCCAAGCACTGGCAAGGGGAAGCTGGCTGTAACACTCATAAGCCTGCCCCCAACAACACAGCTTCAACCAGGTTCCAATTCCCAAACTGCCATCAGCTGGGGACCAAGCAAGTTTAGGGGGGACACCACCACAAGGACATGGTTTTAAAGAACTTCTTAAAATGTCTAAACATTATAATGGAAAGCCTGGTGCTCCAAGTACATGGCCCCAGTTTCTCTCACTAAACCATAAGAAGCTCCAGGAGGAAGGACACTACCTGTAGTGCTGGTACAGTCTGGCATGGCGACTATTCAGCTGATACGCCCTTTAACGGGTGGTGACTCTAGACTATTCTGCCAGGCACATTGTGTGGCTTTGCTGACCTGGGCACTATCCTCCCTGGGGTGTTCCCCCATCCCAAGAAAACCAGTGAGGAGATGGGCTCTGCCTAGATTCATGTCTGTGGATTGTTTCCTATGCTTCTGTGGCCAAAGTAAACTATAAGCTATTAAAAGAGAAAAAATAAACCATAAGCTATTAAAAGAGAAACAGCACAAAGTGCAAGACGCAGCTGAGCAGCAATTCTGCAGCGAGGACTCTGGTAGCAAGTTACTAAGAAACATCATCAACAAAAAGGAAAACATACGTTCAGCCAAAGGAAGTCCTTGCTAGGAAAACAACACGGGGACAGATGCATGGACACACACACACACACACACACACACACACACACACACACACAGCACACGCACGTGTGTGTATGTGTGTGTGTGTGTGTGTGTAGACAGAAAGACCAAGCTTGCTTTGGAATAGCAGAGGCTAACAATAAGAAGCCTGAGGACTCCAGGAGGAAGCCTCTCGAGTGTACTTCCTTCCACCCCTCCATAGGCCTGGTCCTGCACAGCGTGAAGAGGAGATACGGGGTGTATGACTGTGTTCTTCTCCCTCTTACTTCACAAATCAACACTAATTGGCACTAAGATGTTCCCCTCAAATTCCAAGTCCTCTTTGGTGAGGGGAATGAGAACAAAATTGGTAAATAGATGGCCCACAAAGCAGCTGGCTCTAAATCCATACTTAGACATGAGGTACACAAATAGCATCTACTTCAAATAAGCCAGGGCTAGCTCTGGGGTGGAGATACAGACTTAATCATAAACCGCATTAGATGACTGGAAAGCACAAGGTTCACGGGAATGTGTGTGGTTGGGGGTAGGCCTCTGAGGGGACTGTGGAAACTTAGCTCCCTCTTTCTTTTTTCTTTTTATGTCCTGCCAGGAGATGCACATGTTGCTCCATCCACACACTGCTGTCCTGATGTGCTGCCCCACCCTAGGCCCAATCAATCAACAATCAAACCTCCAAAACTGTGAGCCAATATAAACCGTTTTTGTTTGTAAGTTAGAACTTTCTCAAGTATATTGTTATTGTGGTGGAAAGCTATTTTTGTTTTAAAGATTACTTTTACAACCCCAAAACAGTGGTTTTTAATCTAGGATAGCAATAATATATGATCACCACAGATAATGAAAAGCAGCCAACAAGAAAAATGATTCTTATCACATTGTAAGAGAACTGAACACACAAGTACTTCCCATGTTGCACACCACCATATTTTAGCATTTTTCGTTTCCTTGCCTCTAGCTAAAGAGAAAGACCATTCTAGTCATGGCACCATGGCAGTTAACAACTGTTTGAAGCATGGTTTTCCACTTGAGGATCTGAGAGTGAGCACTCACCAGAAACGTTCTTACATCCGGCATTAGGTCAACATGGTCTAACCCTGAATGGCCCGACTGTGCCAGTGTGAGGTCTGCCCAGAAGCCGTGCTTGGCACATCACTGAGGAAGCAAGCCACACTTCTCTGCACAAAATCTTTGCCCCTGAGAAACCTGTGAGGGGAACATGATAGAAGCAAAGCAGGCACGATGAAACTTACTTAAAATCTAAAGAGACCTCTTTCTTCTCTGCTGTGGATGATTGGCGGGGAGAAAAGGTCACTGGAGCGCTGCAGCCATGAAAGCCTCTCCTCTCAGCTCTGCACCCAAGGTCTCAGCCTGAGCCCATCTGTTCCAGGATGGAAGGAAGCCCTGTCCTACTCTGGCCATGAAGCTGCTTTCTAGTTCAACGCCTTCCCTTGGCCTTGGTGGCCTGGTCTCTAGCTACAAATAAAATCTAAGTGTGTCTCAATATTGAACTCTCAGAACTGACATGCTGTATTTGTTCACCTTCTCTCAAAGTGTGCTAAGCTAGGTGAAGTCACTTCAGCAAGCCTGCCTGTCCCCTCTGCCTGGTTGGTACACATGTAGGCTGCCCAAGGCCTGGCTAGCAAACAGATGCTGTCCGTGGGTCATGTGACTAGCCCGCCAAACATCCTCAGGCGTGTGCTTCTCATTGATGACAGTGGTACCACTCTCAAAGAACACCATTTCCTTAGAAGGAGGATCCCAAGCTTGTCTGTGAGAAAGACTTGTTTCTCTGGGATCCTCAGGTAACCCGAAAGAGACAGGTGATTACATAGAGGCTACCTTGCAAGTCAAAGACCCAGGGCAGGGGCAGATGGCTTGTGTGTGGCTCCCGTGGTAACGGTGGAGGAGATGGGATATTTGGGGTACAAGGCAAACAGGTATTTTGCAAAGCTCCCACTGTTCTGAGCCGGCCTTCCCTTGCTCCTCTCCAGCACGGTGTGTGTCCACCCAGCACTGTGCCCTGCACACCAGAAAACTCCGCTTCCACCTAAGGTGTCCATCCCTTCCTTGCGCCCAGCAGTAGAATGTGCCAGGGGCTGCTTGCTCTGCATTTGGGTTGCATCCTGCCTGGCGTCCTCTTCCTCAGCTCTCAAGCCTCACCGGCCCAGGCTTGGAGGGCAAGACTACGGCCAGTCCTCTGTGGAACCTCGGTGCAGACCACAATGCCTTGCGCAGCAGGCCCTGGACCACAGAGAGAGGGAAGCAGCAAGAAGCGAGAAGGTGACCAGAGATGAAGTCAAGATTCTCATCTGCTGTGTGCACTGCTGAAAGAGAGCTGTTCCCAGAAGTCAGTCTGAATGAACTGATTTCTACATAGAAACACGAATTCCTTTGGCCTTTACTGAGATCTGCCTTTGGTAGGAATGTTTATAACCTATTTATTGTTACAACTGACTGTTTAGAAACAGTCCCAATCACCTGATTTTAATTAGGAATACCTATACTATTTCATACATAAATAATTTTCTCTGTAAGTTTCTATGAAAAGCAATCATTTTCAGTTAGCTGGGAAGCCTGTAGAATCTGTGCCCACAGCATATGCTGAAGTTTGGATTACATCCATCCCTGAAGCAAGCGCCGGGCTGCCTACTGACAAAGCAGACCAGCAACACTTCCTAAGTCTCTACACAGAGCTCTGCACACCACAGAGTAAGTTGTCTTCAGATGCTCCTAGTTCAGAGAAGCCTTTCCTCAGACTACTAATTAGTACAAATAGGGGAAACCTTCTTTTACCACGTGCTCTCTCTCTTTCGTTTTTTTCTTTCTGCGAACCTAACACTGACCTTCATCTGTTTTTATACGCCACTGGTAGCAAGTCTCAAAACATGACAAGAATGCAATCTGTGGTCACTTCTATGAAGGGCCCTTTGGATGTAGGACTTTGTAGTCTGACACAGAACTTTTCATCAGAGTGACATTCTGGGGAGTAAACCTGGGAACCACAGAACCTTTGCTGTGAACAGTAAGTATTACTCAGTGGATTTCTGTAACTCAGAGCAGCACGGGTCCCATCAGCATTCGATGCCACATACCTGACGCCACTGTCGCCGGGGATGCCCACCTCGGCACCAGCCCATCCTGGCATCGTGTCCTCTCCCTACCTGTCCCCATGCGTTCACGTCCCGGGCATGCTGGTTCCTCTAATCCACTTCTCTTCTCTGGGTGACCGAGTGGTCAACCCAGGCTGCTGTGGGGCAGTGCCTAACAACAGCCCACACAGCCTCTGCACAGTGGGTGGCAGAGCCATCTGCATATGAATTCCCAGCCCCTCTGGCTCATTATTCCAGATGATCAGGTGGACATCTTCCATCAGGAGAGGGGAACTGGCCAGGAGGAATCTGAGACTTATCTTACTCTCTGTCTTAAAATGCCTTCAAGATACTCATTTTATAATCAAATCTTAAACTTACTTTCAATTTTTTTTTAAGGAAAAAGCTACATTTATAAAATGCAAACGAGCAGAAAGGATGGTGCAGTGATTGGCCAAATGTAGATTTTGTCATTCCGAGTTCTTTTCATCATCCAGTTTGAAAGTGACAGGAAGCATTGGCATGGACTATCTGACCAAGAGCGTGGATCTGCTTCAAGGTAAACATACGCACACAGGCAGAGGCCAGTGCAGGAGCAGCGAATGCACGGACGAACAGGATGCCTGACAGCTACTCTTGGGTTGATGTAGCTTTCAACTCACATTCTTTTTTTTTTTTTTTAATTCTGCCAGTTCTTCCTTGCATTTGAACAAACCAGAGGGGAAATAAGCTTCAAAATTTCTCACTCTACTAGAAGGGGAAAGACTCCTCTTTGTGGGAAGACCCATCCCAATTCCACCTCTGCGGCAAAGGCCTTAAATCCCTAGCTCTGCCTGTGTCACCCTCAGAGCAGCCTCTCCTCAGGGGGGAGACTTAAACTGATAGGCTAGCAAACCAGATCCAGAGGTGGCAAATACCATCTAGCCCCCAGCCTGGCTCTGGGAGCTGTGGAGATGGCAGAGCCCTCTTCCCACCCCATCCCCACACTTCCCACAGGAGGCACCTGGTCTACACCTGCTCTAAGGAGGTATTGAACTAGGGCATCAGAACTCAACAGGACACAGGCTGATGAGAACGAGCCAGAAAGCAGTACCCCAACTTCCAGTGCAGCTGCCTGGTGGTGCCAGAAGCACCAGCCTCTCCTGAAGTGCAGGGCGTCCCTGGAGAGGATGAAAGATGCCAGGATGCCCATGAAGGAAGTGGGAAGAGGCTCTGCCAGTGCCAGGTTGGTGATGTGCCCCAGAGCAGAGAGCCTGGCCACAGACCAAAAACTTGGGAAACAGGAGAGAACAACCACAGACCACCACCAAAAGCGACTCCAGAGCACAAGGAAGTGTTGAGCTTTTGAAAAGAAACAGGGAAGGGGAAGGGTCCTTAAAGCCAGTTAGGTGAGAAGTAAAAGCTTTTTCTTTTTTGCATACATAATGTGTGTGATGCATATATATGTGCCTGTAGACAGAGGCCAATCAGTGTCCTCCTCAATTGCACTCCACCATATACTTTAGCAAGGAGGTCTCTCAGTGAACCCAGGGTGCAGTGATCCTGCTAAAGGGGTTGGACAATAAGTACCTGGGACCCAGTGCTGGGGTTACAGGTGTGTGCCACCATACATGGCTATTACATAGGTGCCTGAGATCTGAACTTCACCAACTGAGCCATTTCCCCAGCCTGAAAAAGTACCTTTTAAAATAAAAATGTTTGTGTAGAATTAACCATAAAAAGAATTAAGGTCTAGACATACAGCTTGGTGATACAGGGCATGCCCAAGGGCCTACATTCAATCCCTAATATGGCTTGAGGAGACGAGAGAGAGAGAGAGAGAGAGAGAGAGAGAGAGAGAGAGAGAGAGAGAGAGAGAGAGAGAGAGAGAGAGAGAGAGGGGGGAGGGAGGGAGGGAGAGAGAAGCAGCCAGGAGCCTAGGAGAGGATTACTTATAGACTGGGCTCCAGCAGGAACAAGCTCACTTGGGCCCTGGGCGGGTGCTAGCTTCCATTCTGCCCACCCACAGTTTCTGGGGCAAACAAATTCTTGGCTGAGCAGGTATGTGTGGGAGGCCTGATTATGTTCCAGCATCAGAGCTTTGCCCAGAACTACTTAATCAGGATTTTCCAAGGTCATACATTCAAATACAATGCTGCAGCCTTACAAAACAACTCTGGGGTGGGGGGTGGGGGTAGGGGACAGGAGGGTGGACAGGGAGGGCAAGAAGGGAACTAACCACTCTCTTGTGAGGCAGCTTCCCATCCACTAATTCCTATCTACCACACAGAAAACTGACACACAGCAAGAAGAAACAGCAGCTCATTGTAATACAACTGTTAGCTCTTTGGCCTGACACAATTCAAAAGGTCTATGTGCTGACTTATTTGAGCATCACCATCATCTGGGGTGGGCACAACTACCACCATCATGGCTCTAGCCCAGGACCATACAGAGGCCAAAGCCTAAGCTCCCAGGATGACACAGCTGGCTGGTGCCTGGCACCCTGTGCATCTGTACTGGACTTTCTCAGAGCCTTGTTGACTTGCCCCTCGAAATCGTAAACTGGACCAAGGTCCCATTCCAGTTAGGGTATTTGCACTTGCTTTCCCAGTACAGAAGCTTTCTTTAGCTTAGAGGTGTATTATCAGAGCCGGTGTCCACCTTGAAGTGCAGATAGGACAACACCAGCCCTGCTGCTTAAAACCCCATGTAATTTAGAAGGGCTGGCCAGAGTCCCAAGGCTCAGCCCGCCATTCACTCTCACCCTGCCTGATTAGAAGCGGCTCTGTCCAAGGCTTTGATCCTGGAGCAGCCAAGCTTCTGGAAAGGGCATGCGCTTCTTGTGGTTCATTGCAGGGGAAGTTGCCTTGTTATCTTTTAAATACAGCAAAGATAAGAACCCGAGGTGGTTTCCAGGCCTGCGATTCACCTGTCCAGTTGTGACTTGTTCGCTGGGGTGGGGGGTGAGGGAGCAGGTTGCTCCAGGACCTGGCAGGTAAATAGGCGCTCTGGATCCCCAGTGTGGCCAACAGATAGGTGAATGAATGGCTGTAATCATGTTTACAGAGGCTGGTTTAGGACAAACTGATGACGCACACAGGGAATCAGGGGCAGCCAAGCTCAGAAAGGCTAAACGTGAAATGTGAAAGAGTAAATCAGGCTGACAGCAGTCAGAAAGATGCCTCAGGCATGTTTAAATAGTGTAATGCAGAGAATGTTTGGGGAAAGGGTGTTAAAACAGAGCTAGTATGTTTCATAAAGACAGAAACCTGGTTAGGTTAGGAAGGGAGCAATTACTTACATTATGTGGCTGTGAAATTGTACTCTCTCTAAAGGTATCATACTCTAGAACAGTCTTTTCTCCGTCATGTCCCCATATCCTGCCTCCCTTACTACCTTCTTCCAGGAAGTCTTCCCTGGCTTTCCAGCCACTAGATATCCCTCATTTTTCACGAAGGCACTTTGCCTTCTTTTTGTACACAACTCACTCTCTGAACTGGTTCTGTTTTTTTCTCCCCTCATCTGCATGTCCTGCTTTGTCCCTGTATACAGAGAAGCATTTTCTCCTATGGTAAGTCAGGCAACCCAGACAACATCATACTGCTTTTAAAAAGACTCCTATAGAAGTGCTACACAGACACCGCACATCTGTTTTTAATGTTCAGATGTATTTTAGATATTTTTAAAGGTGTGACTTTAAAATAATAACCCTGTAATGATTTATCTGCAAGCTTTTTAGGAGCCGCAGATCACTCGCCAGCTAGCTGGGGTTCAGCTGGGTGGTTCATCTGCTTATTCACAGATGAGACAGTGTTAACCTATCAAACTTTGGGATTGGCTATTGTAAAGTGCAGATAATCCAAACAAACAGAGAAACACACACACACACCACTCAGGTTTATCATAAAGAGCACTTATGAAAAAAAAAATTAAGGGTCTTTTTTTTCTACTTTTTGATGTTGGCCAACAAAAGTCATATTTCAAAAAATTTTAGTAAATTCAAATAAGGGACAATAGTACAATAACAAGTTTTACTGATGAAATCCAATTTTTCCTACAAAGAAGTAGCCCTGAGGGATGGGGAAATGGCTCAGGAGTTAAAGGTACTTGTTTGGAAGGCTTAAAGGCCTGGGTTGGTCCGAGTCTGATTCCCCAGCATACATCTGGAGTTTGTTTGCAGTGGCAAGAAGCCTTGGTATACAAGTACACACAGAGAGAGAAATATTAAACATATGTTTTAGAGGTAGGGTTCGCTTCTAGTCCAGTCTGACCTGGCATTCACTTTGTAGTCTCAGGGTGGCCTCAAACTCACGGCAATCTTCCTACCTCTGCCTGAGTGCTGCCCAGCAGAAATAAATATTTTTAAAGTGTATTACGGAAATCAAAGTCCTTCAAATCACAAAGCTAGATGAATGGCCAGGAAACCAGTCTTTCATGGCTAAAATGGTGACCTCGATTTTGTAAAAGGTATTGTTCTATCTAGATGGAGCTCATGCTATGTACCAGGTCCCTTGTGTGGTGGTGCTGGAAGGTAGCCTGGAACCTGGAGAGGTGGAACCTAATAGGAGGACACTGGGGCACTGCCCTTGGAGAAGAGAGCCAGACTGGTTCCTCTTCAGTCTCTTCCATTCAAGCCCTGTGACAATTTCCTGTCTCACATGCACACCATGTCGTCATCTGCCTTTAGATCCTCATTGGAAGCCATGCTGCACCTAATGCTGGGTTCTAAGCCTTTGAAAATTGGAGCTACAAAGACCTCTTCTCTTTATAAAGTATCCTACCTCAGATACTATTTTTGTACTTAAAAAATGCAAAGAACAAATGCTCACACTGATTTCAAAGAAATGACTGTCACGGGATGCGAGTTCTACTAAACATGCTACTGTGTGGAAACTCGTCAGAAGTTTCACATCCTCTCCTGCACCCCAACCCTCCAGCTCCTTCAGGTTCTCCTCTGAAGAGCAGGGCTAGGCTTTGGCAGGAGTAAGGAGAAAGTGGAAAGCCAACCATCTCTCTGGCATTTCTGAAGAAACTCGGGAAGCTCTGGTGACAGTGGTCCTTACTTAAGGACACTAATGGATGACTGTGGGGCTCAGTGTTTCCCTCACTGTGAAAACTCTCGATCTGCAAGTGTAACCTTGTTTGACAACTTGTTAATTCGTGAGTTCCAATAGTAGGTCTTTGTGTCAATTAATTTGGGCCACTGATGCTAGCTTTACAGACTAAAGCTGGAGGTTCACACTAGAATTTGGGTGATACAACATCCAGGAAGTTCAAAGCATTACATTGAATGTTTTGGATGGCTCAGTAACACTTGCTTCTCCTACTCCCCATCTACTTAAGCACTTAGAAAGCCCTGTGTACAGAAAAAAAAAAAAACACCACAGAGCTTCCCTGTATTACATCTGACTATGGCACTATTACAATGAAAGGTCCTCATTGGCCTATCTTTAGCGATGGTCACCAAGTTGATTTTATCTTCTTCATATCCAAGGGGAATACACCACCACGGTGTTACAAAGTACCAAAGTTGTACTTCTTGTAAAGTTGCCACCAAACATTCCTCATTTCAAACATTCCTAGGAGAAGCTACCACACTTGGGCAAAAGAGAATGGGCCGTCTGAGAACCCACACAGCAGACACTTGGTACTCCTCTCAGAAAGTGGATATCCATCTCTGATCTCACTCAGCCTATGTCTAAAAAGACAATACAGCTCCAAAAATATTCCTCTGTCCGTCTTGCCCCCAACTCCACGTATTTAAGCTTTACCCATCTTTCTGCTTTCTGTAGACATTTAAAACCTTCCATAAACCATACGCTGCCCAAGAGTATGCTCTGACAGAAACTTCCATAGGACCTATTGCTATGGCTCCAGTAGTCCATGGTTTAGCAGCTCCCTCATTTTCTGTTTTATATAAGTCTGTTTCTTCCCTAAGCAGCCTGAGCATAGGACTTGTGTGGTTTCAGCTTTCTTCTAGTGCTCGGAATCTGGCACATATACCATGTGTGTGCTGGGAGGGCATGTGGACACATACCACCTTTTGCCAAGTGCATGCATACTATGCATCGGGAACTGAGGTTTACCTACACAGTTGCTTGGTAACTTCATAGTTTCTGTCAAATAGGAGCAGCCTCATTTTGCAGATTACGAAGCAAAATGTAGAGAGGTCAACATGTGGCTGATGGATAGCAGGGCTGCTATTCTAACCCAGGGCTGACTAGTTCTAAAGCCAATGCATTCAGTGTCCTGTCGGTGTTTAGTGGAGAGCATGCACGTGTGAAGTACTGTGGTGAGAACTGGTGGAGACAGGGACGGTCTCGACTTGATAACTGTAATACAGATGACAGTACCACGAGGCACAGTGACTGGTCCAAGGGAGAGCTTATACAGATGCTGGGGTGCTCAGAGGAAAATGAGGTTGCTTTTTGAAAGGAGGGGAGTGGCAAGGCGTGGGAGTAAAACCAAGATAATCATGACGAAGACTGAGGTGCAACTTGAATTTGAGGAGAGATGAGAGGTTAGGATATGTTAAAGATTAAGCCAGTTTACACTGGTAATCTCCCTAAAGCAGGCTAATAAATCATATCCAGTAAAATCTGGATCTGTGAGCACAAAGACAGTTGCACTACTCGTTCTAGAATTTACTGAGAGAAGGATGGGAAAATGGGGAAAGGAGGGTGGGATTCAGAGTATTTAGAATAATCAAAGAGCTCAAACATACTGTTCCACATGCAGTCTTATTTTTAATATATGTTAATTAAATCCTCTGCTGGTCATTAACCATCTTTTTTTTAGTATTGTTATTTATTTGAAAGCAGAGAGAGATAGAAGGGAGACAGAGAGAATGGACATGCCAGGGCCTCCAGCCACTACAAATAAACTCCTGATGCAGGGGCCCCTTTGTGCATCTGGCTTACATGGGTACTGGGGAATTGAACTGTGGTCGTTAGGCTTTGCAGGCAAGTGCCTTAACTGCTGAACCATCGCTCCAGCCCTTCATTAACTATCTTTATTACACTACATACTTACTGTCCAGTCATGAGTCCTTATGCTTACTTCGAATTCCAACTGACTCCCCAAATCACACTTACCAGCTTGACCTCCACATTAAATTCAAATCTATTTTAGCCTACTTGCATATACATGAAAAGACTTTTTAAAAAGATATTCACATTTTAAATGTCAAAAGGTGCTTGTTTACCTACAATAGAAAAGAGGAGCCTTCTACATGCAAAACAGCATGCATGCAAAAAATGCAAAGGCAAACGTTACAATAAAATATCAAATCCATTTCCAAAGAAAAATGTTTCTCTAACAAATATGTTAGCAGAGAAAACTAGTTGTAATAAAGCCTGAAGCAATGAAAACCTGTTTCCTCCTTTCCTTCTTGTCTTTCTGAAAAGACAAGTTGACACAGTGAGATTTTACTTCATTCTCTCTCTCTCTCTCTCTCTCTCTCTCTCTCTCTCTCTCTGGTGTCAAATGTTTCCCTAGGGTATGTGGTGAGAGAAGGAATGGAGGAAAAAGGCAAAACCAGTAGGGGGAAGACAGCAAGACACCATCTGCTGGCAAAAGGGGGAAGGACAAAAATGACCAAAGAAGTTTTGTTTTATGAGGTAGGGTTTCACTCCAGCCCAGGTTCACTCTGTAGCTCCAGGATGGCCTTGAACTCAATCTAATCCTCCTACCTCAGCCTCCAGAGTGCTGGGATTAAAATTGTGCTCCACCATGCCCAGCAAGACCTGATTTTTAAAAAAACTATTTATTTGCAAGCAGAGGAAGGGAAGAAGGGAGGGAGAGGGAAGACAGGGGGGGAGGGAGGGAGGGAGAGAGAGAGAGAGAGAGAGAGAGAGAGAGAGAGAGAGAGAGAGAGAGAGAGAGAGAGAGAGAGAGAGAGAGAGAGAACACCCCAAGGCCTCCAACCACTACAACAAACTCCAGATACACGTGTCACTTTGTGCATCTGGCTTTTCATGTGTACTGGGGAATCGAACCCAGGTCTTTAGGCTTTGCAGGCAAACACTTTAACCACTAAGCAATCTCACCAGTCCTTCTACTCGGAACCTGGAGTTTTCATCCCTATAATTTCAACTTTATTTCCTGCAAAATGAGAGACAGGCTGCTCTCTGAGGGTCTTTCCAGCTTGGTATTTCACCAACACAAAATCACAAACAAAATTCCTATTTCATAAATGAGAACAGATTCTGAGAGAACATCTGCCCTGGTCAATCTCACATCAATGCACACACACACCACACAATCACTCTCCCGAACACTGCATTCTCCAATCCCATGGATAGCTCTATATTTATGCATTTCTCTCTGTATCTGTCAAGCTAAATTGTGGCAGTGACATTCACAGCCACTGGTGAGTGGTTAGTTGTCTGCCATGCACCTGTTACAACATTTGTAGACTTTGACAGTGTTAAACCTTAGTCCTGTATCACTTGCTCCAAATAGAATCTAGTCTTAATTCCAATTCGTGCTGGTTTCTGGCCTTGCTCCCAGGTACCCCACTAGTCCTTCAGCTCTTTATACTAAACTCAACAGTGTTTGCCATATGCCTGCCTGCCTGCTTTTTGACTAGGGATCCTTGGGTTACTATGCTGCCTCAATTAAAAACAGCCTCTAGACAGACCCTTTTAGCCAGATACAAGCTGTGCAGGCTGAGTACAAATGGCCCTCCACAGGTGGTCCATGTCTCCATCTTCAATGACCACCACCGATGCTTCCGAAGTCAACACACACTCTTTCCTCTGTGCAGCACAGAGACCTAACCTATGTTCACTTTACAATGGTCATGCCATCCATTACCCTCTACATACTCAATGAGAGGTCCCAAATAACACAACGAATAGATAATAACTAACTCTGTCAGAGAAACTCTGACTTCAAATCTGGTGACATTTCTGGACAGATGGATGGAAGGGAGGGACGTGCTAGGAGCCGGCCTGTCAGATCTGCCTCACATACATTACTTCTCCTCAGGTAATAGCAGGGACCCAGGGAGAGGGGAGATTTTTTTTTTTTTTTTTAGATTTTTTTTCCCCTAGTAACAGTCAGGTTCCAGGATCTAGTTCTCCAGAGAGTCACCTCCTCTCTGTTTCAGACACAAAAGTCACTCGAGACACAGAGACAAGCATGGCCATTGTCATAACTGTGACACATCCTCTAAAACCCGAATCTTCAGTCTTTGAATCTCAGTCACCTCACCAATCAAGGACAGTAACTGGAGCCTGCCTGCCAAGCCCAAGATTCCTCAGGGTGCACAGGGGGTGCACACAGTGGGGTTTGTGACAGGAAAAAGACTAGCAGGAGTTTCACCTTATGGTCCTGTGTAGTCACGGATCTCCAGGACACCTCAGAGAAGCACTTGGGCTCCCAAAACCATCAACCTGGGAAAACTCTCAGTGTGGTGAAGCAGCTTTGCGTGTCCTTCTACCTCCAGCTCCAGGTCAAGGGCAGGATAACTAATAGTTACAGGCAAGAAATAAACTAAACTACAACACAAAATCACAAGGCCTCTCTCATATGTGGATCCTAGCTTCAAGTCTTCAGATTTGTAGAGCAGCAGGAGGAAGAGTCAGTGGCGTCCAGGAAGCTGGAAGGGAACACTGGGAGAGGGGAGGTTTCTAAAAGAATGAGGGTGAAAGGTAGGGAAGGGGCGGAGGGTTGAAGAGAGGAGGAGTGGGGCAGGAGTTAAGATACATGAGAAAGTCATGTGGAAACTACTTCTTTGTTAGCTGATTAAACTATATAACTAACAAGTGCGAGCAGAAGACCCTGAATGGGTGGAAAATGCTGCTTCCAGTTGCCTTAAGTAGTTACCGGAAAATCCAAATGTCAGAAGTGAAATACCTTTCAGTGAGCTGTTTGCCAGGGAGGCCCCCGAGGCTCCCAAAACAATACCGTCCATTGCCAAGGCTCTGGTTTGCTCTCCAGAACTAGATGGTAAGACCCTGCTGCTGCGGACACCACATGCTTCCTTTGCAGATCATTGAGAAATCAAGCTAGAACTGAGCTGGCAGCTCTCCCTGCTGAGTAGCTGTCATAATGCTAAGAAGTGCTGTGTAGCCTGTTCGCAGACAAAAAAGTCATCAACAGTCTCTCCTAGCTCTGGACCTGGCAAGCTACACAGCCTACCAGCCAGGCAAGATGTTTCTACTGATGCAGCAGTGATATGACTATTATGTGGGCACCTAACTGCTCTCTGACTGGATTTGAGGCTCCATTCATGGAAGGGAACTGGAACTGAAAACCTAGCCAAAAGCCTATGGTGAGGAAGGTCATAGACCCTAGTGGGAAAGCTACCACTACTGCTCGGCTAAATAGATACATTGTGTCCATCAAAAACGCCCTCTAAACATTTATGTTTATGCCCATAGATTAGTACTGCCCTCACCTTTGTTCAGAGAAGCTTCTTTGTGTAGTTGCCAATGTGCTGGGAATAAGTGACTGTTGGGTGCTTAGCGCTGAGGTATTTATATCACTTCCTCCCAAGCTCGGAACATTGTGTAAGAGCCAGAGGATGGCAAGGTCCTCACTGCATTCTTGATTTCACAGCGGCTATCGTCACCCATACAAGACCTGCACGATATTGGGACCATCAGCATTCTGCCATGGATGATGAGGAGGGTTAGGAGGGGGGGAGAGAGAGAGGGAGAGAGCGGGAGAGAGGGGGGGGGGAGAGAGAGAATCTCAAAGTAGAAAAGGCACTAATTAGAAAGAAGGGGTTCAGGGGAAGGTAGCTGGAGAAGAGACAAGAGTAGGTAACAGGGAGATTATGATGAGAATACGTTCTATATATGTATAAAAACTGTCAAAGTTTTTTCGAGAAAGGATAGTAACAATAAATAGCAGGCCTGTGATGAGAACTGAACGAGCCAATCCAGGACAGACAAGCAGCTGGGGGCCTTGCCACATGACCAAGTGCTACACAGCTGTTCATTCCTCTTTTATTATATATTAAATCTCAACTCCAACCCCCAAGATAAAAATGACAAATAAAAAATAGAAGAAAAAAAAAACTTTTTTCTTCAAATTACAAAATCCTCCCTCACATTACATAAAAAATTACTTGACAAAACCCAGAAAGTTTCTGTCTCCTGAGAAACCCCTAGTGAAGTGGCTTCATGTACTTCCCCAGGGCACAGCAGAGAAGAGTCACGACAAATATTCATCATTCTTATTCAAGGCCCCTCAGTTCCATAGGCACCAGGATGTCTTCTACTTTGTCAGCCTTTGCATATCCACCTCCTTTAAAGTTACCCAGAGTCTTCACCGACATTGGTAATGGCTCGTTGTCAAATCTTGTTTTCTTGGTCTTGTTTTGTGGTTTTGGCACAGGGTCTCACTATACAGACCAGCTGGTTTCTAACTTTCACTCCTCCCTAGTGCTGGGGGTACAGGTATGCACCACCATGCTTGGCTTCAAGTCTTCTCTTTTGAACTCTGGGGGAGATGAGAGCCTGCAGCAAGCACTACACTTTGGAAACTGTGTCCCAGAGTTTGTTGTGGGAGGAATTTTCCTCGCTTAACACAGAGAAATGCTATGGCCTTGGGATATTTTCTTTCTTCCAGACTATGGGAAAAAAAGACGCATATGAGCTCAGATGTGGAGCAACTTGGAAGGCAGACATAGCCACAAGCATTGCTTGGGGCCAATAAGCCCCGTTCACTGGAAGACTGTAGACAGATTTTCAGAAAAACTGGAGAAAACTACTTAAGATGAATTCCACAAGTCATATCAGGTGATATTCTGACAGCAAACACAACAAAATGAGAGAGAGAGAGACCCTCTCACAACAACAAAAACTTCACATCAATTAATGAACATGGGTTAACTAACTTCTCATGAAGGAAAGAACTCTAGAGCAAAATAATTTAGCCCATAATGATCTCAACACGGTGGTCTTCCAGCATCCTTTCAAACCCGTAACTCCCTGAAAACCAGACAAGCAGCACCTCCTGTAGCCAATGAGGACCAAATTGCTGAAGTCAGCCACGCTCTATTTAAAGTATGGGAATGGCTGAAATACTGCCTGATTATGCATGTGTCAGTTGCTTAGCAACCGCTCTAAATCACTTTCTGTATTGGCTTGCCCTAGTGGCAGCCCTTTCATTAAGGTCCACATATGCCTTGGCATGGAGACTGAGACATCAACACTTCCGCTCCTGTCCTATCCCCATCGGGACACAACACCAAGAAAAGTCCTGAAAGTCAGGACTCCCCTGGAGTCACTGCCACTATGAACTACCAAGGGCGCATCACAAGGCCTCCGGGCTGGTACCCTGGCAAGGACCTTATTTAAGTCTTATTTCCTCCAACTGGCCAATAAAGAGGCAAAACTAGATAACCTCTAAGGGCGTTTCAAGGGTTAAAGAGTTTTGTTTCTATGAAATACGCACAGGCAAAGTGCACTAGCTTTAGAGGAAATGGATAGCACAGAATGACAAAGACCCCAAGAGAAGTCCTATGCGATTTGGTTCACATCTTGCTATTCCCAGGAACTCAGTCTACTTAAATGGCAACTTCCAAGACCACAATTAATGATTTATGAGAGGACTCAGTAATGCAGCTCCTGCCGTGGCTCAGATATGAAATGTCCCCTACAGGCTCATGTGTTTGAACACTTCATCCCCATCTGGTGGTGCTGTGTTGGAAGTTTACGGAACCTTTGGGAATTGGGTCCTAACTGAAGGAAGCAGGTCCTTAAAGTGTGTAGCTTGGCTCCACGTCTTGGTCCAGTAGTCTCCCTGCCCACACCAGTCACCATTCCTCCTCCACCATGATGGCCGGGAGCCAAAACAAACCCTTCTTCTCATGCTTTTTTTAAGGTATTTGGTCACATCAATGATAAGAACTAACTAACATAATTCCATAAGTCCTGAAGGGTCTTTGTTATTCTTTTTCTTTTAAAATTTTTATTCATTTATTTGAGAGAGGTCCTCTTGTCTCTGCAAACTAATTCCAGATGCATGTAGCACTTTGTGCATCTGGCTTTATGTGGGTATTGAGAAATCAAACTCAGGCAAGCAAGCACCTAAATTTAGCCACTGAGCCGTCTCTTCAGCCCTGGTTTGTTTTGAGACAGAGTCTTGCCATGTAGCTCAGGCTGACCTTGAACTTGAGCTTCTTCTGCCTCTGCCTCCCAAGTGACGGATTACAGACAGGTGCAGCAAGGTGGGGTGGGGCGGTTTTTGTTGTTTTAGATTCAATTTTTATGTTCAAGTAAGTTTCAAAAATCAGATTAAAGTTAAATCTCAACAAAACAGATGTTCAAAGTGCTAAGGGTGCGTTGTGAACTTCCAGATACTACAACCATCTCCCCCATTATTTGTCACAGAATCTTTCTTCATGCTGCAAACCTCGCAAGTCCATTGCTCCCAGGAATACACTGGGAGAATGCTGTGCTAACCAATTAAGTGCTCCACTCAGAGAGAACAGACATGAATGGACTTGGAAGGGTCACTCAGGCACCACCAGAAGGAGCCTTGGCTGCAGGTCAAGATCCCCCTCCCCATGGCAGGTTTTGCTGCCAACAAGTTGTCTGTGCACCCCAGACCCGCTGGGCCCCACCTGCTCTCCACCCATCAGCTGCCAGACACACCCCCCCACTCCACCTTTCCACCTTCCACAGCCAACAGCTCTCTGCTTTCCTAAGCCTACATTTTGCAGAAATGCTGGCTGCAGGGCTACGGTCACATGACATACTAATAACTTATAACATCATCCCAGGATCTCTGAATTTCTACATTAACACATACCTGGAGTTGGGGCACTGTTCATCTGGAGAATTCTTTTAAAAGTTCCAAATTTTCTTGAAATTTCTTCTATAGAGATTGAAAATGAGCAAGACTGTCTCTCTCTTCAAGCTACTCTTTCCACAGAAATGTCCTTAATTATCGAATTACAATTAAGCGAGGAGTAGAAACTAGAGGAACAACACAGTTTTCTTTGAAATTGAGACCAAAGTTTTTCTGATAATATCATTGACTAAAATACAGTTGACATGTTTTGGCACTTTCAGAAAGCCACAAATGAATTTCTCTGAAAAACCTAACGTCTTTCTTTAAAAGAAAAAAATCCACAAAATTGGGACTCTGCCAGATGTGAATATTATCAAACCATGGGCCAGAGGCCCAACTTAGATTTCATGGCTAACTACTAGACCAAGGAAGGGAAGTCATAAAGACCAGACGTGGGTTCTAATTCTGGCTCCATATGGGCAAGGTCTAGGCAAGTTACCTAAGCTTTCCTTAACCTCCGTGTCCTAATCCACTAAATAAGAATGGGAATCTCTAGCTCACAGAATCACTAAACGTTTTAAATAAGATAGCTGAACCTGCCCAACAAATTGGAACTTAGATAAGTCAAAATTCGATGTGGCTGCGAGAGACAGGAAACACCAAATATTCAATGTTGTGACAGTTTTTCTTCCCCTGGATTATTTGTGATAACCCAGGAAGGCTGGCCAGGACACTCCTCCTGTTTGTTTCTCAAACCCATGTGACCTGATGTCTAAGACAGTGGCATCCACATCCCAGGCAGAGCAGAAGGGGGGCTAAAGAAAGAACAAAGCAGGCATACATACTCATTATCCCTTATGGCAACTTTCTGCAAGGAAACACGTGATAATTTAACGCTCCTCCAGAGGCAGGAGTGAGGTTCTGTCTCACTGCTCCCCCCCTCCACCCACAAGAGGGGGAAAAGGATACCACAGCACAGCCAGTTTACAGTGGCCTCATCTTTCAGGTGTGAGGCTCCTCCCTGAATGACTGGAGTTCTGTGCCATCATGGTGGTCACATTTTGTGAAATTTACCCTGGCAACTAGTAAGCCCAGCCTTAGAATTCCACAACAAACAAGATTTTCATTTCAGCCAGGCATGGTGACGCAGGCCTTTAATCCCAGCCAGCACTCGGGAGGCAGAGGTAGGAGGATCGCCATGAGGTCAAGACCACCCTGAGACTACATAGTGAATTCCAGGTCAGCCTGGACTAGAGTGAGACCCTACTTCGAAAAACAAAAAAATTCAGTGGAAGTATCCTGAAAATATTGTGGAGATCCTAGCAATTTGCTTTAATAGAATAATTAATTTTTCTGAATTATAGGATTCCATGTTAAGAAACAAATTACTTCATTCTTCTTCTCTGGGCACTCTGTTCTGATGCTGAACTATGGAGCTATGGTAAGGGAGGAAAGCATCTTGCTCCCCACCACCTCATTTTCACTAAGAGTAGCTGTGAGGCAGGGATGTGCAACGAGAGGGCACTGTGGGCTCTGCACCCCATCAGAAGGTTTATGTATGGGTGGTATGAGCTGAATAAGCTGCAGTGCATCACTGTTCAGACTCAATGCCAGCATTTGTTTTTCCTCAAATACAAGCTGAAGCAGGGTGCTCCAGACCTGCAACATTTCATGTCAATCTCATCTTTATGTTCTAATTTTCAAGAACTTAAATTAGCATTTCCTATAGGTGAAATGTCCCCCAGACTCATGTGTTTGAATATTTAATTCCCAGTTGGTGGTGGTGTTTTTAGGAGGGGGAGCTTGAAGAAAGTGTGTCATTGGGGGTGGGCTTTGAGGGTTAGAGCCCAGCCCTTCTTGATTCTATTTCTCCCCTGCTGATGGGAGGCTATGACACAGGCTGCCTGCTCAGGCCTGCCATACCTTCCCTGCCATAATGAACACTGTCCCTGTAACTGTAAGTCAAAAATAAACCTCCTTAGGTTGCTTCTGGTTGGGTGTTTTGTCACAGCAATGAGAAAGTAACCAATACTTCCACAAGTGTTAACAGCTACATGAAAAAAAATAATAATACTTATTTTTTTCTCCTAAAATGCATTAAATCGTGAGGAAACACAGTTCTATACAGCCTTAACTGCTATAGACTGAGCAAAGGTATACTGACTCCAGGTCCTGTATACTGGGACTCATGTGAAGGACACAGAGCCAGGCCTATGTTCCTACGCAACTGTGATTCCATGTGACCTCACTTTCTAAACTCTTCTACATTCTGCACATTTTGAAGATGGTTTTATTGTTTTGCTTCAATATTTCACTAACCTTTTTCACTAAGCAATACAAGCCCTGTGTTTTACAAGATGAACAGAGAAAAGGGCACAGTAAAAAGTTTGTCCCTATCTTCAGCTCTTCCATTTCCTTCCCCAGAGGGAACTAATCTCACTGTTTCCTCTAACTCCTTACAGATTATGTCCTTCCTAAGTGGCATAAATACATGCTATTTTGTAATATTTTTGTCACCATACTTTGAGTCTAAGTTGAACAACTGCATTTACTGTGATTTATTTCTGCTATTTAGCCATGTATATACATCACCGATTAGGACTACAAAGCTATCAATACCCACCTTCTTTCTTAACTTCCTATGGATAGCTAATTCTCAACAGGTGGTGGGAGAGCCTGCAGCATAGAGGGCTGGCCAGCACCTAGAGTGGGGAAGGCATGAGAATGCAATTCAAGCTTCCTCACCTGTCGAAGTGTCACTGAATCTCACAGGAAGTGTGAATGAACAAAGGGTCCAGTGTTGCACTGTCCAAAAAAGCCTTCCACAACCATGAGAAGGTTTTCTATCTTGCTGCCAATATCAAAGCATTGGTCAAACGTCCAACTGCCGGTGCAGCTGAGAAGCTGAATTTTTAATTTTCATTTTATTTTATTAAATGGCTGGATTTGCCTAGTGGGAAGGCAGAAAATGATACAAACTTTTGTAATAAAGCAGGAACCCTAGGGACTGTGTGTGCGTTGGCTACGCAGTCAGATAAGCACGGTGGATTGAGGCTGGATAGATACATCTTCCAGTCATCTTTTCTTACTTAACATACTCAAAGCTGAGTGGACTCGTTCCAAAAATAATTTGTCAAATAATTTAGTCAAAGTTGGAATGGGCATTAAGAGATGTTGCAAGTATCTATAAATATGAAGTCAGATTCGTTGAGAAAGAAAATTCCATGTTCTATCGTGCACGTTTTTCATTTTTTCCTGGCACGATGCTGCACGTGGATCACACTAAATCAACAGTTTCTCTGTGAGGTGAAGAAAACAAACTGCAGAGCAGTATGTACAATGTTCTGCCAACTGTGTGTATACGTTTATATATGAATGGAATCCATCTAGATCCATGCTGTGGAGTGATGGAGGTGTCCCAAGTCTGTGTGGTGCACATGGTACCCTAGCTACTGAGCACCGGAGATACGGCTACTGAGAGAGAGAAATGTTATGTTTAATTGTACTTACTTTTTAACTAATTTACATTTCAATAGTCCTAACTGGCTGGCTTCCTATTAGATGTTGCAGATCTAGAAGAATAAACCCCAACCTATTCAGGCAACTACAGTGAAAGGATTATGATTGGAGGAAGGACAATAAGCTTTTACTTTAGCTTACCCCAGGGTTGGGGAAGTGACTATGGTTAAAGGCACTTGCTTTCAAAGCCTACTGGACTAGATTCGATTCCTCAGTGCCCACATAAAGCCAGATGCACAAATTACCACATGCATCTGGAGATTATCTACAATTCTTGTGCTCCCCTCTCTCCCTCTCATAAATAAATAAAAACATAAAAACCCTTCCCTATAGAATTATTGGATTTATATTAGTTTTGTACGACTGGCATGTATTTTTTGTTGTTTTGCTTAGGCTACTGTAACAACAGCAACAAAAAAAACAATGTGGATTGGATGGTGGATGGCTTCAATGCTAACAGTATTTTTCCTAGTTTAGGAGATTGAAATTATGAAGATCCAAGGGCCAGCAGACTTGGTAGCTGGTAAGGGGTTTCTTGGAAATATGGGGGGCAGGAGTTAGGGGGAGACACAACACTGAACTCTGGTCTCCACTCACTCATCCCATCAGGGTGGCTCCACCCCCTTGACCTCATTCCTACTTCTCAGAGTCCCCAGCTCTCTCTAAGCGCTAACACATCAAGTTAGAAATATATGAACTAGGAAGAGGGTGTCCACTTTCAGTTCTTAACAGAAAAAAAGAGGGGGGAATGGAAGCTTCCTTTTCACTGTGTCTTTCCCTCCCTCCATTTACTCAGCTCTTTGAGGTTCTCTCTCCCTCTGCTATGACAGGGCTTTTTCAATTGGGTTCCTGAACAGGTGGGGTGATGGCATTTCCAACTAAGTACAAAGTCCCTGGCTCTTAGGATATCACAAACTCCAGTTTCAAAGGATTGTTTAAAGGCTTGATGTTCTCACATCTTCCCATAATTCCTCACTGCCCCCAGCAACATTACTCGAGTTACCTTCACCATGCTTGATGCAGCTCCGCTGTCATGAGCACCACTGCCTCAACAAGCCAGCTTCCCCAGATATCAGATCAGGAAGACAAAGGCATCTTCCTTCCTTCCAGCAGGACAGGCTATATTCAAAGCGCAGCTTCCCACAATCCCAGAGGTTGCTTCTTCATTGAGTTTGGGGTTACTGGACCTCTCATGGGTTGCAAGATCTTCAGGCACAGGGCAGCCGGCATTCCCAGATAATATCTATAAAAAGCTAGCACCCCAAGTCTACACTTCCTAGTCCTACCCAGCGTATTTACCCAATGCCAAAGCTTTCTTCTACTCCGTAAAAATGCTAAAAATGGCGATCAGAAGCTGAGGGTAAGAGGAAAACTCATCTGTCTGGGGGGTTATTGCCCGGTTCTAATCTGAAAGCTGCCAATCAAACCTTCCCTACATGTATGTGGAATAAAGGTAGGGGACCATTCCTGCAAGGTGCGCATGGATTTGCAACCAAGGGCGATAGTTACTGTGCAAAAGCTGTCACTGCACCAAGCTAAGAACATGCAGAGTTGTCCCAGGGCCAGCGTGGCCCATTTGCACACAGCATGAGGGAACAAGGTGCCATCACAAGAGAGGCCCAAATTTTCCATTAGGAAGACTAGGACAGAAACTCAAATATGTTTTCCTGAACTTGGGAAATAATTAGTGGTAGACTGCTTGCCTGGCCTCAGTTCCCAGCACTACAAAAACAAAACAACTACAACTGTTTTCTCGTACTTAAAAAATAGCTACCACGAACCACACACCTGCAATCCCAGTGCTCCCAAAGAGAGGCAGGAAGACATCAAGTTCAAGGTCAGTCTGGGCCACACTATGCACATCTTCCCTCCCCAAAAATACAACTTTACTTGCCTTTGGCTATAGCACAGCAGAGAGGAAATCAATGAGGTCAACTTGGAAAGAGCAGTAAGAGGAGGCTGAAGGACCACCAGAACAGAACGTTCGCTGGTCAGAGTGGCTCAGCAAGCAGGACAGAAGCAGTGGCTGCAGGCTGCAGAGTGCAAAGGGTGAGGGAGGGAGCCTGATGCACAGGAGAAGCTCATCAGTGCACCTGTGAAGGAAGGAACAGCTGTCAGACAAGAGTGTGGAGGGCTAAGGAGATAAGGGCAAAGGAGGGTTATGCTGGTCTGGAAGGGTGGGGGCAGAGGTGAGGTAGTTGCTAGGTGACAGCCTCTCTGGGCTCTCTAAAGTAGAAGAATACATCACAGAAAGGAAGGAGGCAAAGAAGCAGAAGTGCACAGAGTGTGACCCAAGCTGGTAGCAGTCACTGTAAGAAGTGAGGACAGCCAGCCAGAGCAACATAGAGCAAGCGCTGGCCAGTGGCCTGAGGAGCCTCCGAGGTTCCAGTCTACCCTACTACCTAGGTGATGCTACAGTTTTAATGTTTATTTGCAAGCAGAGAAAGAGAAGAGAGAGAGAGAGAACGGACCTGTCTGGGCCTCTAGTTACTGCAAGTAGACTTCAGATGCATGTGCCACTTCGTGCTTCTGGCTTTATGTGAGTACTGGGGAATCAGACTTGGGTTGTTAAGCTCTATAGGCGACTACCTTAACTTCTGAGCCAGCTTTTCAGCCTCCAGCTAAAAATTTTAAAGGCCAGGAAATGGAAGGCTTTAGCAAGAGACTGATTTAAAATCTCAACTGTGGAATCTAAGTTGGCTGAGGGAAACAGGTGAAAAAGAACGATGGGCAGGTATTAAGGGTCAACAGGTGGGATAGGCTCAACTCTATGTGGCAAGGTGAATGGGCAGAAAGATGAACAGATGTGTTCAGGCAGACCCTTTCTGACTTACTGATCTGGGCTACCTATAAGTAAGGCCTAAGAGTAGGAGACCTGAGAAGAGTTGGGAAAAATTACCAGTGTAGAGAAACCCTAAGCCCTGAGCAGCTAGGAAATTAGATAGGGCAATAAACTCCATTAGGGAATAAAGTCCATCTCGAAGGGAGGTGGATGGAGCAATAAAGTTGGGGCAGGGCAGAGAACAATGAGACAGTCATTAGTGAGGGAACAGTTATGAGGTGGCACCAGGATGATGCATGGAGCACCAGGCTGGGTACGAAGGTGGGAAAGGAACCATCCCAGCACAGCTGTGCCCCAGGCACCCTGAGCTCACTTTCCACACAGCTGACTCTCCTGCCAGTTTTAATCAATCTTCCTCTGCATTTATGCAAAAGAAATATTTGTGGGCTATTCCTACAGGACTTTTCCTCTAAGTTTCCCAATAAATATAAAATCTTTGGCTAGCAGGAAATTCATCATAAAACCCTTCAAGGAAGGAGGCACACCTCTGCCTACATACAGTCGAATATGAAAATATTAGTATTTCTATTTTTTAATGAAAGTTTTTAGTTTATAGATTTTTCATTTGAGAGAGAGAGAGAGAGAGAGAGAGAGAGGGAATAAGGGAGAGAAAAGTACAGTCCAGAGCCTGACTCATGACCAGCACTTCCTCTGAGAGCTTCAACCCCAGATCAAGGGATCCAGGGGTGGAGGATATTCATAACAAAGTTCACTTACTCCATCCGCCACCCTTCAACAGCTATTTCATTTCAAATGACTGTGGCTTCAGTTTAAAATGTTTGCCAAGTCCAGAGGTGCTAAGGGGTGGGGAGAGGTCCCGAATGCTCCAGCAGGAAAGCAGCCATTGCTTACACCCCATCTCCACCTAGACCACAGTGTCACCCGAATGAACATTGGCACTGTGGATATTTTGGTATTCTGGTTCTTTGCATCTATGAACATGTGTCTACTTGTAACCAGTGGACCTTCCTCCTTCTCTGGGGTACAAAATAGCCACCTATTTCATCCAGATGGAATTTAATGAAAGTCCGTGATAAAGCCTGGGCTTGTTCCTATTTCATAGATGAAGAAAAATGTTTATCTATCCACAGGTCAACCAAGTAGAAACCTATATAAAAAGAATGAGTGACGAGTCAGAGGAAAATCTTGGCAACGTACATAGAGGGAAGAAACAGTATGATTAGTAAATGTCTCTCCCCCAAGTACAGGAGATTCTACTCAATAACTTCACTTCTGTCTTCACAAATAAACCAACATAAATATATATGCGGATCTATGTATACATTCATTCTGTTCAAAGAAAGTGTTCTTAAGAGAAAGGTAAGAGTATAGCACACATACATATACCTCTTAATCATAGCGTGTGTCCTCCAAATCAATGTTAGGTTTTTCATTTACTTAATGTTAAATGAAAAACCTCACACTATGACTCCAACTTGCCGACAATTGCATTTGAGGATTAAAATTCTCAGGTACATACCTTTTAGTTCTTCATCTTTAATTACTGCTTAAGTGGTTGCCTAGGGAACCTCCTGACTGAACGAAGAACTCTCTTCTCCCAGTGTACAGCTGACTCCCACCTTCGCTTGACAAAGTCCATCTTCCTGAGCTACTGGAGTGGAGTGTTTTTTTGCAGCCTGGTTGTCATGAGAAGAAAAAAAAATGGTTCATTATGATTTATTTTGGAAGCTCTAAGAAATACCAGTTAAAGAAGCTAAGTGTTGTTCACATCAAATTTAGAGGGGAAAATATACCTATATAAACATATAGGTATGTCTCAAACATACCTATATAATCCAATGACCAGGGAATTGTAGAACCTTATTATGGTGGTATTAAGACAGTAATTAACCATTAGAGTGAAAGATAATAGAAAAGACACAGGGAAACACCTAAGAAAATACAACCCGAGCTGGTGTGCTGCCCAGAAACTGCAGACCCCACTCTAGCTCTGCACTCCAGTTCAGGTTCCCTGGTATTCCTTGCCACCTAGCTCTGCCCAAAATGACATGGTGACCCCATAGCACCGCTGAGCTGATCTCTTTTCCTTATGTCAGGACCATGGCACATATCACTGCATACCCGAGGTGTATGGTCTGGGGGCAGGAGCTCTGTGGGTAGGCTCCTGTCTAATCACAGTGTATGTGCTGAAGCAGGGGTGCAGACTGCCTGCCTTTGAGAAGGGTGGAATCTTTCCTAATTCCAGCACATTTGGCAGAAATACTAAGGGAAGCCCTTCATAGCAAGGTGATACCACTTCTATTACTTAAGTTCTGGAATTTACCTGGGGAGAGAAGGGGAATAGGCCCAGGGATAGAAATAGAGAAAGCCTCTTTTGTGGCCTTAGACTATTTTCTGAGTACCTGATGTCAAATTTGCTGCTTCCTTTAACTTCCAACCATCATTTACCCAAAGTAAAATAATTAAAGCCAACCCTAAGTTCCCAGCCGTGCTGCCTCAGACCAGCTTGGGGAGGGGGAGGAAATATGGAGCCCCCGGATTGCAGGTTCTCATAGCACTTTCTCTGAGCAAGACACTCCCCATCTTGCCCAGCAGGTGTCCACTTTCCACCCATGATGACTCTTCCCAGTATCCTCCCTCCATGGCTCCCTAGTTCCTGGATAGAAACCCACCCCCCAGCCCCAGCAAGGTTTAAAAATGCTTCACTAAATATTTCCCTCACACACCCCAGGAAAACACTGCTGTGCCCCACTATGACCTGGAACCTGTTCCAGTAGTGACAGAACCAAGCTATACAAATCATAACTTCTGGGAGGCAGAAGAGGGAAGGGGATCAACAAGTCTCAAAGAAAGTGTTTTTTCTAAGACAAGTTTCTAATGAGCTTAAAGGAAATGAAGATGTGCTCAGAGAAACACCTTACCATCCACCCAGTCCACAGTCAGCTATCAGAGGGAAAGATTTTGACCACACATCCTTTTCAGTGATGACAACTGGTCTTTCTTCCTGTACATTCTTACTGAAAGTGAGTCTTTAAATATGCAAACTGGAGGCCTTGCTCTGTAGGCAGCTAACCTAACAGCGACTGGAAAATCAACTACTGAGCCTGAAGAAGGCTCTTCTGCCCTGCAGGTTTACATGGGGACTCCAGCCCTCCATGAGTCTTCAGTGCACACCCACCTCCCCAGGGAGCCCACCAGGGCCTGCTGGTTCCCTCATCTCCACTTTTGTTATAATAATCCCCACCTCTTCTCAGTTGTCTATCTGTTCTTCAAGTCCTAGATCTCACTGGCCCTGACTCTGTGTGAGTACCTCCCCTTAAATGATCTTGTGATAAGTACGTGTTACCAGCCTGATGAAATAACATTCCCTGACAACCCACTTTGGGATGCTCTGGGTTTGGATAAGCCAACCTCAGATGAACAGCCTGCTGTGAAGACAGCCGCTTTTGCATCTTGGTGTTCAAGAGGAGGCAGAACTCTTGTTATCCTCCAGTTTCCCTGGTCCTTCAGAAATTCTTCTAGTGAGAACCAGCTTCTATGAAATGCTGGAGATGGTGCTGGAGGACAAGGCAGGGAAGGGTAAGGACTCTGCTTCTGAATACAAGTTAGCTTTCTTCTTAGTTAAGAAACCTTCCATTTGAATCTTATGCAAATTCATTTGGAGAGTGGCGTTTCAATGGCAGGCTCCTGACTACCAGGAGATGCAGGTTCACCTATTCCAGGTGGGATGAAATAAGAGACTATTAAAACAGAAGTGTAACCCCCCCCCCCTTACAAGCCATGGTATCTCTTCACAAAACTCTAGAAACAGCAAAGGTGGCCCACGTAAAGGCATCCTCACTTTCTGACTGTATGCTAATTTCAGGGTGATCTATGTTACAATGGGATTAGATCACAGTGCTTATTTGGGTATATTCCCCCTCTCCCCCACCGCAAATGGCTCAACATTTATCATCTTTTTAAATACTGCTTCCAGGTCTTAGAAACTGGCAATGAGCAGTCACTGCAATGGAGTGTCTTGCCTCCCAAACAAGGATGGTGATTGTGCAGCTCACCTGTAAAGGCACAGCTAGATAAAAAGAAGACATAAGGAGGAATCCCATATCCGAAACTGTGTAAGGCTTTTTTTCACTTGCTGTACAAAAATTTATATAGACACACACATATGTCTACATACTTATATATGTCTCCAAACACCTTATATTTAATAGGACTTTAACCTACCTAACCAACTAGTTTTCTATATTTAGCTTTATGATGCTCATTTGAGCACATGCATACTTAGAAAAAAGAATGACTAATATTAAAACAGTTAACGGTACACTGAACAGATCTCACACAATTAAGATATAACACGTATGCAATAATATCCTGCATTCGACACAGGTGAAAAACTTTAAGAGCCTTCTTCTAGTCTAGATGGGAATCCCCTATGAACTGAAGAATGATATGACTGGCTGAAAGTAGAATTGAGAGCCAGGGAAAGGATTTCCCCTGTGGTTGATTGAAAACATGACTCTTGTTTTGACTTGTCTTACCAAGTGACCATGAAGTGAGCAAAAGACCTATTAAAATGTAATTTTTTAAGCCTTTTCCCTTAGAACTGGATTCTGAAACTGGCTCAAAGACAAGCAAGTCTAACACTTATGATTACTTAAGTTCATAGTAGCACACATATCTTAGGAAGCATCGAACTCCAGAGATCTGAAAGACTTTTTAAGTCTACAAGAATGAAACATTTATAAATGGATGAAACAAAATGTCTGCCAGCATGGACTCATAAAGTGGGTCACTTTTGGGACAGATCCTAACATGAAACACAGATACTGTTGAGGCAGTGAACCACACTGGTTGGAGATACCACTTCAGGAATAGTGTTATAATATGTTAAAGCAATAATATTCTGTCATTTCTACTTAGAAGTGCACGAAGTCAAAATATAAAGTCATTTGATTTAAGAAGAGGTAAATCAAACAAAAACAAGAATTACACCCCTCCAAGGAACACAACAGCAGCATCTGAAATCATTCTGAAGTCCCGCACATTAAGGACTTCAAGGTGGCAGAGGAGGGTGGGGCTGAATGACCTACTGGATGTCAGAGTCTATGAGTCTGTAAAACTATATACAGAAACGTTTTGCCAAATTGACGAGAATAAATGTATTTTGGTGTTTACTACACAGGCTTCAATATGGATAAAATGTTCTGATGCTAAACTTCGTCCCACAATGAGGCTTCCTTATGCCGAGGAGGAGCGGGGCACAAGCTGTGAGGCCATCTGAGCAGCAGTGTGGAGCCAGCCGGATGCAGCTCACAGACTGAGGAGGCTTTAAACTAAACAATAAACCAAGATTCAGCATGCGGCCTCGAATTCAAACTGTTCTTAGGTCGAGGCCATTTTTATTTCTTATTCTGTTTAAGGCTTTAAACACTAAGCCTACACATTCAGAGTTCCCCCACAAACATGATTGACCCACAGGTTAGATAATTAACAAAACTTTAAGCTGACATGACATGTCCTTAATGGCTTGCTGGCAAAAAGTAGACTCACGGCATCGCAAACCACCAACAAGGGGGTGACTGACTGGCATCAACAGTGATGTCATGTAGAAAACGAGCCCCCTTTCCTATGTGTGTGATCAAAATTATCACTTCACTCTGTGGTCCTCCTCCCAAACATACAGCCTGTCTCAAAATCAAGAGACATTCTACAAAATATCTACCTAGCGTTCCTCCAAACAGACTAGGTTGGGCTGGGATGTAGCTCAGTTGGTAGAGTGCCTGCCTAGCATGCACGAGGCCCTGGTTTGAATTCCCAGCACTGCATAAACCAGGCATGGGGGCTTAGGTCTGTAATCTCAGCGCTTGGGAGGAGGAGATAGGAGGATCAGAAATTCAAGGTCATCCACTCAGTGATTGTTAAGTGAGACCCTATTTCTAAACAAACAAAAACAAACAAACTGATGAGGTACCAAACACAAAACAGTAACAAATCTGAGCTGTCCCACACCAGAATCGATGCGATATAGAGGATTTAGGGCTAAGTGAATGCAGCACCCTGCGTGGAGGTGCTGAAGTGGACATTGTGAGCACTGAGTAGTGTGTGTTTTTGTTAATGGGCCAGTGTTTTGTTTGAACTGTGACACACGTAGCAAGACCGTGAGAGACAGCACGTAAGAACTCCATGTAGGGCACTGCAAACTCTCTGTACTGTCTTTGCAGAATTTATTTAAAATTCTCAAAACTGACCCCACAGCAGCACCATGCAGTCGGACAAGCTCAGGCTGGAATCCTGACCTGTCTTGAGTTGGTGACCAACGGACTCCTCAGCCAATCTGGCAACCTGTCTGAGATGCCAGGGGACCACAGATGGTGCGCATGTGACAAGAACAAACATCTCAGAACTGCCTCACACCCCCATCTGAAGTGAAAAACAGGCAATTTTATGCAGAAAAAAAAAAAGACAGACTATACAGGTTGGCTGGGCTCCATCAGAGCTCTGTGAAAACACATGACAAGCCAGCCTTGGACTTCACTGAGCAAACACCCCTGCCAGAATCCAAGCAGGTGTGAGAGTTATACAGACCCAACAGTGCTCTGCATCCCGTTCATATGGAAAATCAGAGGAATCCAGGGACATGGAGTTCCTTAAGGCTATGTGGGAGACAGCAGTCCATGAGGAAAAAGAAAGATGTCCTAGTCAAACGGTACATAAATGATGGTGTTTATAAGACTATCCATCAGGAAGAACGTGGTAATAAACTAGCCATGTTTTGTGAAGAGACAGGGAGGTCTTTCAATTACTGCTCTACCAGCAAAACATTTTGTCTTTACAGAACAAACACGTGGCATGGTAAGTGTGTGCTGAAATGCATTTATTTAATTGCCTTGAATTTCAATCCAAAAAGAAATCTTGGGAATAATCTGCTCTGAATCAGAGTTCCAGAATATATGAACCAGATGATCCACAGCACTTGTCAGAAAATTAAAACAAATGTTTGTAGAAAATTAACACCCTGTCAATCAAATCATAATAGTTTTTCTTTGAGAAACTTGAACAAATTAAAGTTCATCTAAAAGAAAAGTGATAAAGAAATAATAGCCCTGATGTTGTAACACACATAAACTTACAACAGCACTAGTAATTTAAACAGTGTGGTGATAGATCAAGAACACACAGATTCATTAATGCGAACCAATATTACTACTTAATATGAATAAACTAGTATTAATAATCAATATTAATACTAATACTACTTAATATTATTAAGCCAAACCAGCATTACAGATAGATTCGTGCATCCAAAGTTAACAAGTGCCTGCTAGGCGTGTGCACTCTTGATGGTCACGTGATAGGGAAACAAGCAAATCAAACTAAATGACAAAGTATCCTCAAACAAGCTAACTGTAGGAAAAGACAATTGTTATTTTCTTACATCTTAAACCCTGTGCATCACAGAAATACTATAGAAAACTCCTAAAATATAGGTGGATATTTGCATATAATTTCATGATAAGAAAGATTATGAAGTCAATTATCAGTTAACAAAGCTGTAATTAAATAACTGTGTAGCCAAGTAATGGATGGCTATGAAGAAATCTACTTATTTTTTACAATGTCAATATTTAATGAAAAGCCATTTAAATTATATGTACAATAAACATATCTAAATGTAGTATTAAAAAAACATAGAAACAACCTATCCTGCAAGAATGTCAATTCTCAAATTAATCTGGGGGCTAGGGAGATGGCTCAGCGATTAAAGGCACTTGTTTGCAAAGCCTACAGGCTCAGGTTCAATCCCCCAGCACCCATGTAAAGTGAGACGCACAGCATGGTGCTGCATGCATCTGGAGTTTGTTCACAGAAGTAAGAGTCCCTATCCTATATAGTTTTTCTCTCTCAAATAAATATTTTTTTAAAAAAATTAACCTATAAACTCAATGCATGGCCTCAACCAAAGGAATGTTTTTCCTAGAATATAATTCTAAAATGGGGCTGGAGAGATTGTTCAGTGGTTAAGACACACGCTTGCAAAGCCTGACAGCCCCGAGTTTGAGTCCCCAGTACCCACATAAAGCACTAAATAGTGCATGTATCTGGAGTTCATGTGCAATGGCAAGATGCCCTGGCACATCTATTCATTCTCTCTCTCTTCTTACAAATAAATATTAAAAAGTAATTCTAAAATGTATTTGGAAGACTGAAGGGCAAAGAATACAGACAATTGTAGGGAACAGCAAGGAGACAATTCCAACTATCAGATAACAGGACATAAAAAAGAAACAGAGATGTATCGCTTTAAAAAAAAAAGCAAGAACAAAGAAATAGACTAGTGGAACAAAGTAGAGAACTCGCCATGCAAAGTCTAGATGTGTAGAGTACAAGACACTTGGTGGCTCCTGAGAAGCCCACCATCAGGTACATATGCCTCGTCAGGCTGTGCACTCTGTGTTAGATGGAGTCCAAGTGGAATTGTGAAAAGCAAACTTTAAAACTTGTGGTAGCAAACAGAAAGCATTTTTGACTGACTTTAGCCCAAGAAAGAATTTAAAAGCTAAGACACAAAGAAACAGTGCTCAGAGGAAGGGTCTTGATGGATTTTACTTCAGTAAGAGGGAAGTCCTTTAGATGAAAGGTATTAAAAAAAATCAATCCTGAATTGAGGACATGATACTTGTATATATGTAGATTAAACACTATGCAGAATTACACCAATTTCCTACAAATCAGTAAAGTCAATGAATGACACCAATAAAAAATGGCCACATGATTAGAATATGAACTTCAATGAAAAGCAGCTAATGACACATAAGTTCCAAATCACCTCAGTCATCAACAAACTCAAACTACAATGAGATGTCACTTCATACCCATTAGTATTAGAAGAATGAAAGTCTGGCAATGACAAGTGTTAATAAAATTAGGGCAGGACACAGCCACTTCAAAGAGCAATTACATGACAGCTAATTAAACTTGAAGTTTTAAGTGTTCTAAGATCCTGGAACTTTCTGGTTATATCTCCCAGAAAAAACTCAGACACATGTACTATGGACACATCTAAACCTTTTCCAACAGTGAAAAGCTACAAAAAGCTTGTCTGTCAATAGGAAAGTATGTTTTACTGGCCATGTATAATGACCTATTAAAAAACTGAGTATTACATGAAAATACAAACGAAGTGTTTCAATCTCAAAGTCACACTCATGGGTGAAAGCGCAGACAATGCACACTGTATAGACAGTGGTGAAGGCTTCCTGAGACCCTGCTGAGTTCCCTCAAGGACTTCAAACTTATACCTCTGCTTCTAGGAGTGCTATAAGCAGATAGCCCTCCCGCCAATGTTTAACCACAATGGTCCTTCCCTCACCACAACCTGGGACAATCCTCAAGGACTCCATCCCTCTCCTGGGCTCCACGTGGGATCAGATGTATAGCAGCTTGGCTCCCTGCCCAATGCTGTGTTCTCTTCCACAAGCCTGAATCCTAAACTCTCTTGAACAATCTCACATCTTCATCTCCAGTCTCTGCTTCCTTAAACCTGACTTGAAAAAGATGTAATTGACATTTTGTTTTAAAACATGCTCCACAATAGATAATATTGTGAAACAGCACTATGCTTGGGAATATATGTGTAGTCATATTTTTTTAAAAAAACAACAACAAATCTGGTGAGCAACACCAGGGACAGGAGCAAAAAGGCTTCTGGAGGAATACACATCACATCTGACTAACCACACTTTAATTCTTGTATGGCTTCCTTGTGCTTTCTTTGAACTTCTGAAATGTTCGGCAATTTTTTAAAAGTAACTTGAAGAAGAGGGATCAACCATTTCCTACCTACTTTCTTGCTTTCATTTTCCCTTTCTTCCCCATGGAGGATCACGATGCTTCCTGGTAGAACTAAGGGGTGCTCCACCGGTAAGATGCAACGATGCCATATTTCTACTGTAATTCTAGTCTCTTCTGCTTAAGAGATTATTCCAAGTGAATAAGAGTTACGGCACAGGGATGCCCAGACTTGACTAGTTTCACATACATGAACCAGAACATTCTAACTCCGAATCTGGGTAATGTTTAAATCTGCCACGAACATGGAGAGAACTTCTAAAATGTAAGTGTCAATGTGGAAGGAGATGCCTAGGTTCCTTTCTTAATTGAGAACATTTTCCAACACAAAAAGCCATTATGGGGCTAGAGAGATGGCTCCGTGGATAAGGCATTTGCCTGCAAAGCTGAATGACTTGGGTTCGATTCCCCAGTACACCATGTAAAGCCAGCTGCACAAGTGGCACATACATCTGGAGTTAGTTTTCAGTGGTTGGACACCCTGGCACTCCCATTCTCTCTCTCATTCTCTCTCTCTCTCAAAAAGCCGTTATGGCTATACAAAAATACAATGTGCTTGTGTTTTTTTTCCCACGAATGGGGAGACTGGAACATTTTATATCAAAGGACACATTCACATGAAATATGCACCTAAGATAAAACTGAATGTGTTCCAATACTTATTAGAAAATTCTCCAATGGTTAATTTTGTTGTTTCGCTCTGATCATGGTTTCAAATGTTAAAATTTTTACTGTCTGAAATGCTGTCATATCTCTGAACAAAGATGTCCCTTGTTCCCATCCAACCTATCACATTGCAGATCTGGAAGCTCGGAAGAGGAGGAAAAGAATGGGATGGGGGAACGAAAAGATTCAAAGACTTTCTAATTTATTAACTTGAAGCAAATCAGTTTTATACATATCTACTAAACCATCAGGTACAAAAAGTCCAATTTTAACCTAATAGTTTATTCATGACTATTGCTGAAAAATGAAGGTTCCACATTTATTGAACATGAAGGACAGATCTCAGACATAACTGCGAAAGAGAGACAAAACAGAATTACCAGATGTAGGCAAACAAGTTGTTGGCTGACAATGAAATATCTTTCTTTTCACCACTATTTGTTACACATATAACAACGTCAAAAAAAAAAAAACCCAACTCTTTTTTTTTTGTTGTTCATGTTTTCCCAGTAGTTTTCATTCCTAAATTTGCAGCCGCACCTTAGAAAGGAATTCAAACCTAAGATCAGGCTAATGATACAGTAGCTCCCCCTTGTGGTACAGGGAAAGGCTAGCTGAATATGGTGGCCCTCCATGAAGCCTTCCAGCGCTTTCTAGCACTGAAGAAGGGACCATCAACAAGGAAACAGCTGGCTCTGTCTCTCAATCAGAGGATCATTCGGCTCCGTGCTTTTTCTTAGAAAATTTCCAAGACAACATTTACAGCACCTGTAAGTAGGTACATACCTACAACTCAGGTAAAAAAAAAACCAATTTTCACTTCTGTTTTGATGCATTTCAAAGCAACTGTTTAGGTAATATTTTCGTTGTTTAATGTGATCATAAGTATTAACCAAGCAGCCAAGTGAATAATTGGGAAGAAGTTCTCAGGAAGGGGAAGAATTCCTTTCCATATTACCAAAAAGTTTATAAATGGGGTTTCTTTTGTGTATCATTGATATGCTTTTATTGCCAAAAGCACTTCCTTAACAAATCAGGCAGAAATAATTAGAATTCTCAAAATAATAAATTGCTCTCCTCATTCACATCCTGATGTCAGTGGACACAAATAAGAGAATATATTGTTTGTATTAATAGCATGCCTTAAAACTTTATTTCCAAACTTTTTCTGTATATCTTCATCTTGCATTTCTATGTTTAAAAAAATATGCCTTTATAGGCTTTTTTAAAAAAATTAGATGAGCTAATACAAGTACAAGAAGATTAGGTAGTCTTTTCTAAAAGTATTTACCTTTTAAAAATCTTTTTCTTGTGCCAAAGAAATATGAAGAATATACTTTATTATTGGCCAAAAAATGAAGACGGGGTGAAGAAAAATCAGAAGGAACTACTATATTCTTCCATGTGACAGGCTTTCATGTGTAAGAAGTCTTCCACTCTCAATGGCCTAAAGTGTCCAATCGTGACTTTCAAGGTGGGCACACAGCCTGAGGTGCTGCCCAACCACAACCACCATATACCAGCAGCCCATGCAGCTGGCCCTTTCCTCCCCAATGACCCTTGGCATCCTCCCCAAAGCTGACCGTGAGGATCTGCTTGTAAATTTGATCACATGTTGCACTCCAACCCCCCGCCCCAAAAACCTTCCCAGGGAATCCCTGGTTTCCCCAATCAATACCTGAGACTTTGTGTTCCTCACACCTCAGCGACTAATGCTAAAACTTGTGAAGGAAGGCCAAGGCAAACCTAACTGTTCTCTGTTGTCCTCCCTCCACAAGTCACAGAATCACCTCACTGCCACTTACTCAATCTACTGTCACCTTTAACCTCAGGGTTCTTCTGGCTGTCAAAGCTTCAAAAACTTCCCTTCAACCTAACAGTCCAGTCCTCTTAAGGTGGGCAGGTGATACTAGCATTTGGGAGGCTGAGGCAGGAGGATCATTACCTTGATCTTGTTTGAATAAGCAATTAACAATAGAATCCCAAAACGTTCAGCGGATTCCCCAGCCCCTCTGTGTGCCCCTCCTGCCTGCACCCCAAACCCACTCTGTTTCAATCATTGTGGGGGTGTCTTCAAAATCCTTGGGGCTGGCTTAAAAACATAAGCATTCAGTAAATCTCTGTTGAATCAAGGATACACTCTAAGGAAGGGAAAAGAAGAAAAAGTACAATTGTTAAATAGCTAGTACTTTGTTGAGAAAAAAAATGGCTTAATAAATTTCAGTCAAAAAAATTACATTTTTTCTAACGTGTTTTTCTTCCTCTTCTTCTGTTTCCATTAGACCAGGGCAAAATGTTCTAAGATAATTAATTTGTCATTAATATTAGGTAGGGTTCTACCTGAAAGACACTGGCATGCAATCCCCTGCTTTAGATATGAGCACATTTGGGGCAAAACCACTCGTTTCCTAGTCTGACTCTTAGACTAGAGAATGATGGAATGATGGGGCCAGTCTCCATTTGAAAGTGCCCTAAAGGGCCCCTCTTGGCAGCATTCTGCCCCCTGAACAATCTTATGCCCAGATTATCTGATATCCCCTCACTTAGGGGTAGGGAGACATCAAGGTCTAGAAGGTATTCCTTTCTACATTAAAAAAAAAGGTATCAAATTTTCATTAATTTCCTTTCCAAATACTAAAAAAGTAGAGTAAAACTCTCCTCTATCAATGTGAACTACTTTTATAAGAAGAGAATCGTAATCTAAGAAACTGCTATCTCTTCAATGGGGGGTATAAATAGCTATTAGACACAGAGTCAATCATTGAAGCCAGTGTATACATGCAATGGACATATATAGCCATCACTGGTAACTAAATTCTAGGGGTCATAACCAACAATGATTTCTGTGTTACAATTAGAATACAAATTGTATCTGGCACAGGATATTGATTCTGTGAATCTCAAAAAAACATTTTTTAAAATATTCATTCATTTTTATTTATTTGCAAGCAGAGCTAATGAGTGCACCAGGGCCTCTTGCCACTTCAAACTCCAAATACATGCACTAGTTGGTATATTTGGCTTTATGTAGGTACTAGGGACTCGAACCCAGGCTGTCAGGCTTTGCAAGTAAGCACCTTTAACTGCTGAGCCATTTCCCCAGTCCTCCACAAAGTTTTTTTTTAAAGCAACACGCTACAAGCCGCGTCTATTGCTGCTTGGAGAGCTGCCTCTCTCAGCACCTAATGGGGCTACAGGGAGAGGAAGGGCCCCGGGAAGGCCAGACTCTCTAATTTTCTTACTCAAAGCTTCAACCTATCAGTAACTTCTCAATTTGCCATCTAACGTTTGCATCAACCTCTCCTACTCAGAATGATAGCTTTTGACAGTTTTGGTCAGTTTTCTACTTTTTTTTTTTTTTTTAACTGAAGAGAACTGCCACTCTTCCTCACAGCATCATTCACGGAGGTGCTCTTGGCTATCCATTGTCAATTTCTCAAATTCCCCTAAATAAAGGACTATAACATGAATATAAAGTGTGACTAAAATTCCATTTCAAGGATCAAATACAGTAATGCTCTCCAAGTCTGAAATAAAATTTATCATCATAACTTGAATATTTTCCATTAAGAGAGTGATTCCACAGAGGGCCAGCTAACGTTACCTTACAGTACCAAAATAGCACTGAGGTCCTTGGGGGTGAGGAGATAAACTGACTGACTGCTTGGGCCACAGCCAGAGCTCCATGATGTCCCAAATATGATCAACCTGGTAGTGTTCTGAGCAAAGTCTAACCTGGGCAAACGGCAAAGCTTTGTGGAGCCTCTTGATATGAGTTATCCTCAGCCCAGAAGTTGTTACATTCCAGTTTTCTCCAGCTAGTCCCAAAACTACGTCAAATTTTCAGGCCTAACTCAGCGCCATTCCTTTGTATTTATTGAGTAAGTGCTTTATAGAATGCTGACTCATGGTACCTTTTGCCTGCGACCTCTGATTGCCACAAAGCCTTCTGTGAGAGGAAGAGCAATATACAATTGGTTTCCAGGTTTAGTCTACATTCATTTTATACTGCTGGAACTGAAATATGGAGTGATTACATGTTCTGAATCAGCTCTAAATACCCAGATATTCTAGCAAGAGGTTTCTGGTTTCATTTCTTCAAGTGTGTTGGTAACTTCCTTAAAAGTAAGGGAAAGGAAATTAGCTACCAAACTCGAGTCTTTTCAACACTTGTAGTTGACAAGTCGTTTTAACATTTGTTTCCTTAAAAATTGATTGTCAAAATGTTAATGGCATTAAGCAAGAAGAAAAGCCAAATTTCATAACTGTAAAAACAACCTCCAATATAATCAGTGCCAGTCTCTCTCCTCATTCATATTCACTGCTCTGCCTACCCATGAAATCCTCTCAGGAGAGAAACATACTTCCCATAATCCCCGGCACACAGACATAGGTGCTGGTCTTAAATTCTTAAATATCACAAAATCAGATGGGCATTTAACACCTGACTTCAGAAAAGGTGTTATTTCTCTCATCAGAAATTTCCTTCTCTTCCTCCAACCTCTACCCCACAGTTCTTCAAGAAGATCTATTCTCTTTTCATTTCCTCCAGTTATCCTTGGGCTTCACTGAAGTGACTCTAGTCAAGGTCACAGTAAACCCAGTGATCAGCTCCCATCTGATCCAAGTGACATCAGCAGTCCAGGCTGGTCACCCCCACTTCTTCACTGACGTCAACCCATCAACAGCGTCCACTCAGTGTCCAACCCCCACCTCAGGTCCTGGGCAGCTCATCTATCAACCCTATGACTTTTAAGTGACAGCTAAATGCTGATTTCAAATATGTTCCTTCAATCTAGTATCTATGCGGACTCCAGGTCTTTTCTTGTTCAGAGGTCTAAAGTTCAAAGTGTGCCCATCTGAGCTCCTCGTGTTGTCCCCATGGGTTCACCCGCCCATTCCCCATCTCAAGAACAGCTTCGTTTGAGCAGGCTGACGACTCGACTCGGGGAATCATCCCTGAAACCTTTCTTTCTCTCATCCCGTAATCAATTTCACAAGAACATGCAATTAGATTTCCAGCATATATTGCTCTTTGCCTAGGGTCTCAGGTACTAATTCCCTTTCCTCTCATTAGAAGTTAAACCCTCAGCAGAACCACTCCTCAAACCCATTTCCTCTCCTCTCGTCCCCATGCTTCATTCACTCCACTTGACGCCAGCCTTCTGAGCAAACGAGCCAAGCGTGTTTGTGCCTAAGGTCTCTGTGTTTTCATTTCTCTCTGCCTATATACTCTCCCAGTGTCCCTCAGGCTCCTCTTCTTGCCTACTTACGTGTCTGCTCAAAACCATCTTTTCAGTGAGCCTTCCCAGGATTATCCCAGGGCCACTGAGCACCTCCCCCAACCCCACCTTGCCTCACATTTCTCCAAAGCACTTTTTACTTTGTAAAGTATGTTTTGTTCATGTATTTGTTCTAAGTCTGTATCGTGAATGTTAGTTCCAAAAATGCAATTTTTGTTCATTACAAAAACAAAATAACAAAAATTAAAGAATCCAATTAACGTGCACAGTATTATAAAACTTCACAATGTTCTAGGGTGCACTTTTTTAAATTAAAAAACCATACAATGAATGGGAGGCAGCCCCTACTTACTGGTTCTGGGTTGTCATCAAGTGTCTTGGGCACAGACCAGACGCCCCAGGGTGAGTGAGGCAGAGAAGCTGCAGACAGCAATGTATTCCAGGTCTTCCAACCCTGAAAAGCAATCACAGAGAGATAGGACACTGGGTTACCACCAAGACAGGCTTCTAGCAGGAGATTGTCTAGAGAGAAAATCACTTCTGTTCCAAACTCTGCTTTCTGATTTTATTTTTTGGTGTTTTTTTTTCTTTTTTGTTTTTGATAATTTTTATTACAAAAATTACCCAAGAAAATGCCCAATGGTTAAGGCACTTGCCTGCAAAACCTAAGGACCCAGGTTTGATTCCCCAGTACCCATGTTTACAGGCATCTGGAGTTTGCAGCGGCTAGAGGCTCTGGTGAGCCCATATTCATATTCTCTCTCTTCTCCCCCCCTCATATAAATGTGGTTTTTTTTAATGTGAAATAAGCAGGGAGAGAAAGAGAAGAGAGGAAGGTATTTTTTAAGTGAGGGTTGCTCAGAGCAGGTTAATCTATGGCTTGGGTGACCTGATACCGCAGTACTTGATACTACAATGGCATTTCTGTCTCAAGACATCTCTTTGGATGAAGCCTAAATTGGTACAAAAACCCCCCACGCACATCCTGTAGTGTGATACACTCACTTTTTACCAGTCTGATCTTTTACATGGTAGATATTTGTGGGGTCTCCGATTATGTTAATTGATCAAACAACTTAAGATACTTTTGAAAGTGAAGAGAATGTTTAATAGATTAATGCTGGCCATTGTGGCTCATGCCTGAGATCCCAGCACTTGGGAGGCCAAGGCAAGAAGAATGCCATGAATGAGGCCATGAACAAAGCAGGTTCTAGGTCAACCTGGACTACAGTGTGAGACTCGGGAGGGAGGAGGGAGGGAAAGGAAGGGAGGGAGGGAGGGAAGGAAGGGGAAGGGAGGGAGGGAGGGAAGGAAGGGGAAGGGAGGGAGGGGAGGAAAATGAGAGAGAAAGGAAAAAAGACTGCCTTAATTTCCTTAACAGATTGACTCTCATATTGTCTCACTGCTATTTATTTCTGAGAAAAAATGCATTATGCAACCTTTCTGAAAGCTTTGTTTTACATTAAATAATCTGAAATCACCAACTGCTTCAGCTGGACCTTCCCTAGTGACATTTAACAAGAACTGTCTTTTATAGGTGCTAAAAACCTGAAGTATTTAAGACAAGTTCAGCAAAACAGAGGCTATTCTCAATTCTATGTTTACACCAAAACTGAATAGTCCAACCTAATATTCTCATAGATACTATCTATTTTGCCTAAATTGGTACGATTTCCCATTCTTGCTCTTCTAACCTGTTCACCAGGATGCTTCTCCCAGTGCATTGCTACCTGTCATGGTCCACACCTTAGAACTTTCAAAGGCTTCCACTTCTCACTACACTCAGGCCAAAGCCTCCAAAGCCCTTTGTGGCATGGTCCCTTCCTCCTCTCAGGCTGGACTGGGCTTCTCTAAGATCCTCCCAAAGGACCAGGCTTTATTTCCCCTGCCTTAGGGCCTTTGCAAGATGAGTTCCCTCCTCCAAACTGTTCCCCTCTATCGTGGTGATCTTTCTTATTAGAGACACCTTCATATGCCTGCAAGTCCAAGTGACACCATACAGTCTCTCTCTCTTCAAGGTATTCTATACGTTCCCTCCAAAGCTCTCTTCCAGCCCTGCTGTATGTTTTTGGAAAGCCTACCTACACCAGACTGAAAGACCTTCCCGAGTTACACTGGACTCTCATTGCTACTTGCTAACTAGATCACTTGTAGTTAACTCACCCGAGTCCACCAAAGAGATACACATTTTCTTTTTTAAAAATATATTTATGATAGAGATAGAGATGATTGATAGATAGATAGATAGATAGATAGATAGATAGATAGATAGATAAAATGAATACAGAGGAGATTGAGAATGAGTATGAGCACAGGCATGCGGGCCAGCAGGCTTTGCACTTGTAACCACAGAGCCATCTTCCCCAGCCCAAGATATAAGTATTCTTAAAGGAAACTACTAAAACCATATTCAAGTTTTTCATGGATAATTGGCTAACTTTGTCCCTTACATATTTCTGATACAAGATGTTCTTCCTTATCACAATAGTTAGGATGAGTTAAACTATTTTGTTATGAACACATATTAATGGGTTCAAGCCATGAGAAACTAAAGATTCTATCACTGTCCTTTACTCTACATGACCCCAGCTCTTAAAGCTCTTACAAGTTTCATGGAAAATGTTGTTTGCTTCAAAGCTTAACGTTCATCAGAACAGAATCTCTCCACTGGCGTTATCTGTCAGGGGAGCAGAATATGTGATCAGTCCCCAGATAAAAAACATGCAACATCTAGTATTTTACAGAAAATGAAATTTAATGGTCCTATTAACAAAGGCGATGTTTTAAAAACTCCTTTCTTTAGTTCAGTTCCAAAGAGCAGAGGTCCTGGACTGCAACATTAGAACTCCTTTCCATGCGCCTGCCCTGTGCCCAGGACACCCACCTCCTGACCCCTCCCAGAGAACCAAGTTCACGTGCTCTGTGCTCCTGGGTCTGTTACGTAACTGTGGTTGAAGATATTTTTCACTAGACTCTTTAAACAAAGATCCACGTGACAAATTTCTGCTCGAGTTTAGTTCCAGGAAATGTTTGGTTTCTGCAGATGTTTACGTGCTTCTGGTTGTCAACACATCCAACTATGTCACTCTGAGTTTCTTTTCCTCACTTCAGTGACTAGGAAGCATGAAATCAAATACATTAACTGATTCTGGTCAACACTCATATGAAAATAATTTTAAATTACTCACTTTTAAAGTGAGGCTGGTTTTATTTTCTATTATTTTTTCCCTTTGGCCTGAAATATGCAAGATAATTCTCAATGTTTTCAGAAACATGAAAAACTGCAAAATTTAAAAATTAGATGGCCTGCTTATAAATTCCAGGATAAAATAGAAGATCGAGAAAATCACTGTGATGTGTTTTTCCACTGAGAAGGGATAAATGCTCAAAATTAGATTTTTTTTTTGTTACCCAAAAGGGCCTTCCTCCTTAACAAAACAAAACAGCCCTCTATCTTCTTTATGCAAAAAGCCTGTCCACTAGTTTGAACAAGATACTCAAATATTCTCTGGGCTGAATTCCCCTAGCAACATTTTAAAAGCCTCAAGTCTTTTAGGAACTACATCTATAAGAGTCCTTCAAGTGCTATTTTAAAAACTAAAAGCATAGGCTTGGGTGGGTATGATGATGAGCTGTGGCAGGGTTATGTGTGTGTGTGCCTTCAACATAACTGATAATCTGAAATAGGTGGTTCCTAGTAGGTGACTAGGTATACATAAAAATAGTGAAGGGATTTATTTTGATATTATACGTATACCCCATTTTCTTCAAAATGCACACATTACAATAAAATTTTACTTTATAAGGCCAAAACTTCAGAGAAAAAAAAGTAGCTATTCTAGGATAGAACTAGAATGAAAGGAGGAAGAAAAGGAAAAAGCAGGCAAATCTATAAGCCAGAGAGTTACTTAAATTGAGCTTCATAATTTTGGCTTTACAGTCTCTGGCAGACAACGCAGAAAGAGGGGGAAAGCAATCAATTACAAATTAGCTCTGGAGCTGGTGGGAAGGTTAGCCTCGGGAGAAATGGAACTTGTTCTGGTACTCAAATCTGAGGTTTTGTTTTTTTTTTCTAGTAGATCACAAACAATCCACTGGGGTCTTTAAAACTGTCCTTGAAAGATACACTGGGTAGTTCACACAGACTTTTCTCTAGTGTATGACACAGATAGTGACAATACAAAGCTCTCTGATAACCCAGATAAATAAAAAATAAAGCCTACACAATGTGTGATAGAACTTGTACTGATGAAAGAGTTATGTGTCTATCCTGTCAAATATGGTGGCCACATGTGGCTAGTGTGACTCAGAAACTGACTGAGACAATGGACTGAATATCCAGGGCCACGCACTAGCACCGAGCTACATTTCAGCCTTAAATTTTTAATATATTTAATTTTAGGAGCCATCCAGGAATGGCAAATATATACCCACTGGACAGTACAAGTCTAAAATACTACGTTTTCAGTAGCACAACCACTTCTAAAAATATTTTTATTTGCTTGCAAGGAGGGAGGGAGTGAGGGAGGAAGAGAGAGAGAGAGAAAGAGAGAGAGAGAGAGAGAGAGAGAGAGAGAGAGAGAGAGAGAGAATGGGCATGCCACGGCCTCTAGCCACTACAAACAAACTCCAGATGATGCCCACTTTGTGCATCTGGCTTTATATGGGTACTGGGGAATTGAACTCTGGTCGTTGAAGGATAGCAATGTAACCACTGGAGCCATCTCTCCAGCCTCAGAATAACCACTTTTGCAAATATACATAACAACTTTGATTTTTCTTTATTTTTCTTTCTTTATTTATTTTTATTTTGGTTTTTCGAGGTAGGGTCTCACTCTAGTCCAGGCTGACCTGGAATTCACTGTGTAGTCTCAGGGTGGCCTTGAACTCATGGTGATCCTCCTACCTCTGCCACCCGAGTGCTGGGGTAACAACTTTTAAAAGATCAAAAATTGTGCTAAGGTTATGTTCGATTTCATAATATTTATTATAGCTGATAAAACATGCAAGTATTCTACTGGTTAAAAATCAGAATTTGGATGTGATAAGCAAGAGTTATAAACTTACAGCAGCTCCAGTAAACATTGCATTTCTGTATTTTGTTTGGACACCCTGTGCAATGCCTATGTGGGACTTCAAAGCACACTGGGAGCTTCCCAATTACCAAATGGCACACAGAGCCACCTGCTCAGGAAGCCGTGGAAGAAAACATGGCATGCCAGCAGGGCTGCCTCAGGTGCTTCTCTCATGGGAGGAGTCCTCCTCGTGGCTGTACACCACATAGTCTCTCTGGCATCCAGATGACAGTTCAGGAAATGAAAGTCACAAGAGTGGGTACACAGCATGGCAGTTTAGAAGCCTTATGTTCCAAATAGACAGTAGTAGGGGTCACAGCCATGGTTTCCAGAGTTCCCATGAAGGACATACCTAGGGAAGCTCAAAGCTACAGCATCAACTAACAGTTTAGAATTTATGTATGGTTCCTCCCAGTACAGATGTGTTTACCAAACAGAGGTCATGTTTACCACACATTGCTAGGCAAAGTGGTTGACTTTCCCCTTTTATTGGGGTTCAGAGGAACTGGGTAGAAAACTTTGTCCAAGGGTAGATTAAAGAATAATAAATGTTTATATTCATTCTTTGCTCTCCATAGTAGTTTTTAAATCCTTGGTCTATCGGGAATAAAAAAGAACTTGGATAGCTTCATAAATCAGCAAAATAACAGTTTAATTGTTAAATAATGGGAGTATTTCATTTAAAATCTAGGAACTGCTACAAAGATGACTATAGTTATTGCTGAGTCTGGTAACCTAATAGACTCAGTAGAATTAAAATGACATAAATGGTGTACAAAAATTTAAATGGAGCTGTCTTTACCTCCAAGTGATAATTGTTTACACAGAGAATTATAAAGGAAAACTATTTGAATACAAGAGAAGTTCACCCAAGCTGCTGTATATAAGATGAATATAGGAGCATTAATAATTCATGATTTAATCCAAAAGTCACCGCATAAAATAGGAAAAGTTTTCACTTAACATGTAACTAAAACTATAAGCTTGCTATGAGTAAGTCTAACAAAAACCTTTCATGAGCTCTCTGAAGAAAAATCATAGAGCTGAGTAAAGGAATACATTAAGTTTGTGGATGAAGGACTTGGTAAATATCCCTAATCTGGACTGATTCAATGATTTTTAATCAAAATCTCCACAGGGTTATTCAAGAAACATAATATGTGGTTCCTAAAATTTATAGGGGAAAAAGGACCTTTGAAGACAGGTTAGGCGTCCTGCCTCCCAGAAAGTAAAGATTTATGTGCAAAATAAAAGAACACCCAGAAAGAGACTAATTATTTTAAAAATCTGATACATGGCAGCAGTAGTGGGGAAGAGCATGGCTGTAGGCTGCTGAGCAGGTGACTGCAAGGCACAGGACATCAGAAAGGAAGGAAAGTCAGAGAAACAGGCTAATAAGGGACTTAAATGTGAAAAGAAACCTCAGAAAGCTTTTAGAAAAAAAGTCCTTGGGGTTGTGGTTATAACTCAGCATCAGGCCACATGCCTATTGGATTAAGGCCCTGAGTTAGATACCAAGTACTGAAAAGGAGGAAGAGGCGCCATCATCCCAGGACAAATGGTGTGTGTGTGTGTGTGTGTGTGTGTGTGTGTGTGTGTGTGTGTGTGTGTGTGTGTGTGTGTGCTATGCACATGTGTGTAGATGCACATACCCTTTGCGGAGGCAGGAAATATTGAGTGCGTTTCCTGGAGATGGAGTCTCTCTGAACTGGATGCTGCCATTTTTGGTCAGACTTGCAGACTAGCAAATCCCAATGGTTCTCTGGTCTCTGCCTCCCCCAAAAGGACAGGGTTACAGGGCTGTGTGGCCGTGCCCAGCTATTTATGTGGGTGTTAGGGAATCAAACTCAAGTGGGCTTGGGAGGTATGTGCTCTTATCCACTGAGTCATCTCTCCAGCCTTGGGTTTTTAAGATAATACGCAAAGGTAGGAATTATAAAGTAATAGGTTAATAAATGTGTCTTAGATGACAAACAGTAAAAAGGCAACGAGAGAAAGTATTTGTAAAAACCGTAACTGGTAAGGTGTTAATAATCCAGAATGTTATGATCATCATCAATCCCTGCCTAGGAACCTTGTGTCTACTTTCTGGATAGCAGGACTAGTTATTAGAAGCTTAGCAATTACCGTACTATGACTTGTTGCCTAAAAAGATGGTCTTTCCTGCTCCCGAGGAGCTCATCATCAATTGCATCTAGTAGCAATAGTCTGGTAGATTCATGAGAAGAGAAACCCAGAGAGCTGGAGAGAGAAGGGAAATCTGAACTGAGAACCTGGAGGATGAGGATGCTTTTATCTCAAAGTAGGAGAAAACCTCAAGCAAGATGTATCCTCTGCACAACAAGAAATCCCAAGGGAGGATTGTTCAGCAGTGCCAGGAAGGCCTAAGTTCCCACTGTGTTTCTGTGCCTCCACTGTGAGTGGTGCTTGGTTGGCTACCTCCCCTTCCTGGCGACGAAATGGCTAGAGCTCAGCTGGTAACCAACAGGCAGAACCTTCCAGGTAACTGCTCAGGAATGAAGATCTTTCCTGATGGTTCCCGGCACCCTTCTCTCTGTATCACACTCAAGGCAGTCACACAGCAAGAATGCAAAGGAAGGTTGTGATGGGGACACTTCACCAAAGCAAGAGGATTCTTGTAAAAACCATATTTCCATTAGAAAAGGTCAAGCTGGGAGAGGGAGAAATCCCCATACTGGGATGCTGAGGAAGGGGACAGCAAGTTCCAGGGCAGCTTGGGCTAAATAGTGAGACCCTGAGGGGAAGAGAAAGGAGTGAGAGGAGAGAGGGGAGGGGAGGGAAGATGGAGAGAAGAGGGAATGGAGGAGGAGAAGAGGGAGAAAAGGAGGGAAGAGGGGCAGGGAAAAAAGAGGGGAGGAGTATTTCTTTTGTTTACAGTATTATATTTGCACTAACAGGAAGCACAAGGAAGACCTTAAGAAAGGTTATGAACATATTTGGAATTTTAATAGAAAAAAAGACAAATACGTGAAAGTAATACAGCATGAAGTAAGTAACACAAAGGCGGAAAGATCACAGAGTAACAGGTAGCTCAAGGTGTGAATCTGGAGAAGCAATTCAGAACTAAGAAATAAGGCATGATAGCAAGACTCACTTATGCTTAAAGCACAAAGGTTAAATACATGGAGGAGCAAGGCTATGCATGTTCATGTGTAACAGACTGTTCTGGAAAACACTGAGAAAATGCATGTCCAAGTATACAGTATCCGTCTAGATGTCCAACGTGGTTATCAACTACTATTTGTTGAAATAATCTTATGAATGGGCAAGCTTGGGACTTCAAATACTACTTGACAATAAGTCACCAAACATTTCTCATTAGAGGTTATCTGTGTCCCTAAAGAATTGCTGATGAAAATATTTTTTCTCAATTAATACAATGGGCTAGAGAAATACAGACAAAACGCAAGGCCCCTCAACCACCCACTATCTATCTAGGCCTCAAGTCATATGAGCTTTGGATTAAAGTCAACAAGTAAACATCGGGGCAGAATCCTAAAAAGCTGTGGTCATTCATAACCGCGGACGTTTTGCTTATTTTGTTTATGGAGAATTGTCAAAAGCATAGAGAGAGGCAGTGCTACGTATTTAGGACTCATTTTTTCTACTGCATTCTGAAAAACAACACACAGCTTTAAACCAGCTCATCCAACTACCCCTTTAAGACGCATTCCCGCACTCGCACAGAACTATTTTTGCTCGATTCTTTTCCAGTGACAGTCTGGTCTCTGTGGCCTCCTGGTGGTGGCAACCTAGAACGACAGCTTTTGTGTAACAGGTAAGACAGCTCTGCAGCAAATTCTATTAAAAACAAATTCTCTGCATTTTCAAAAACACATTTCACGATGATATCCCCCAAAGGCAACATCTCCGACAATAATCACAATCAAACCAAGCTGAGGTAAATGAAACACCCAAGAAATAGGAGTCGCCATTTCCCAACCAACAGAAACTGATGTCAAGAATCCTTTTTTCTTGATTCTGGTTTGCTTCAAACAAGCTAGTGATTATTGTTTGCTCATGTTTTGTGCATGCCTTGGTCTTCAGTGCATGCTGAATCTTCACCTCTCCACTTCTCTATGCCTAGTCACTAACAAATAAGCGCCTCTGCCTGGGGAAGGAAGACAGGCTTGACTGAGCTCCTTCCTCTCCTCGACAGACTCACTCAGCTGTGAGAGAAAAGTCGACCAGGCCAGAGAGGAAGGCTGAGCGCTGGTGTGGCAATGCTGTTTACCGAAGACGTGGTCAGCACAAAATATCAAGATGTTCATTTCACAGAACCATAACATTTCACACTGAAGTAATGTTAAGTCTGGGAGGAGCTTAGGGATGAATGAGGGATAAGTACATAAAACCTAGTTAAATGATGCCTCCACAAAGACAATCATACCAGGGAAAACAAAAAGTTACAGTAGAAGAAAAAAATAACTGTAGATTACATAACTCAGCTGTGAGTAATGTGGTCAGGGTCATTACAATGTCAATGCTGAACACAACTCAGAATTTAATTATATTCACAACGAGGGGACTGAAGGGCTTTGCATATAGGGCGGAGCAATAAGGAAGATAAATTCTATCCTGAGAAATCAAAGCTTGTGAATATTTAATGAACCAGTACATATAAAGCAGTTGAAGCACTGCCTGGCAGATGGCAATTACCTTCCAGAGCTCAAGAAGGATGAACCCATGTGGCACCGATGCCAAGGCTCCAGCACATTCCTCGACCACACACTTCTAAAGCAACACCATTATTTTCATAAGCAACAACTTGATTTTATTCCTAGATTCAAATAGCATCAAGTAAATGGAAAAAAACAGTGTAACTCGTATGTGTGTGCATCAAGGTTACGATCTGAGGATTAAAACCCCTTTCTAGTTTGTTTTTTTTTTTTCCTGTTCTAATTGCTTTTCTATTTACAAACACTTCACTTGCTTGGAATATTCCCTTAAAATACATCTAATGAGTCAGGCATGATGAAAAGTGAAGGGAGTGATTTTTCCAAAGCAAAAGGCAACCCGCTGTTGATAAACAGCAAGAAAATCACCTGCCATTCGATGGCACTCTTCTGGAGAACTGATTTTTTTTTTTTAGCATAGTTAAGACTGAAACTGATTTATCAAATTACAATAATATTTTCAGCAGAAGAGGGTAAGATTAAATTACTTCTGATTTTTCAGCTATTACATGGTTTCAAAAATATAGTTTAATGAAAGAAAACAAGGATATAATCAAGTTAAATATTTTGAAGCTAATTTGGTATACTAACTTTTCTAATATCTTTTTAAAATTAATATCTTTATTATGAGTATATACATTGTATGAGCAACTCTTGGGAAGGTGTCCCCATTTTCCTCCTCTGTCCCGTCCACTGGTGTCCCTCCTCAGTGTGCGTAACATAAGTAATTCTGGATGCCCCTCGTTTCCAATATAAGAAATTAAGTACAGAAACATATTTCAAAGCACGAATGATGGGGTTTGTGTTGTCACATGGTTAAGAGAAACTACACGACCCAGAATTTCCTCCACATAGGGCTAAGCCAGTCTTCCCCAAGACAAATTTACTTGAGATCTGGAAAGAGTAACTACCTGCAACAGTCTCAGTCTCTCTCTCTCTCTCTCTCTCTCTCTCTCTCTCTCTCTCTCTCTCTCTCTCTCTCTCTCTCTCTCTCTCTCTCTCTCTCTCTCTCTCTCTGTCTCTCTGTTTCTCAGGTCATTATTATCTTTATGGTTAGACGCCTCAGGAGGGACAGGCTTCCATTTGGTCCTTACACCCTACAGTTCCAAACACCCTACTGGCGTAACCAAGCCCTAACATTATCACTAGATGCCTGGTGGGAGACAAGGGGTAATACGCAAGAAAAATACACGGGCTGCAGAGAGCTCCGCAGCTAAAGGCACTTGCTTGCAAAGCCTGACAGTCCCGGTATGCACCTCAATTCCCCAGTACCACATAAAGCCAGATGCACAAAGTGGCACATACATATGGCGTTTGGGAGAGGGGACCTGTCATGCCCATATGCATGTGCTCTCTCTCATAAATAAAAATATTTTAAATACATATTTAAAATAAGTCAAACAGCTTTATTATAGCTAGTATTTGTTCTGTTAACTATAGATAATTTTGTAATCTTTTCATGTTATCAAGTATCATATGACTTTAAAGAAAGAATGAAACATAGCATAAGTTGACCAATTACCTATTTAAACATTCCTAAATATTTACAAATATTTAAATAGGTTGAGACCACAATTTCTGAATAAAAATAGTGAGGTAAGGAAATCTAACACTACCACTTCTTTAATATTTAGCAAATTATTCTTTAGTAATTCTGCTCACTTTTCCTTAAAACCTTCAAATATTTTTAATTAACCTATCCTTAGTAGCCAAATTCCTGCATTTGGCAGCCTACCACCAAAATGACCTTTGTGTATTCCATGACACTAGACCTAGTGCTAGGACCCAGGACAGAACAGATGTGATTAGTAGGCTCAAGAAGTGTTTATCGGGGCATCAGGGGCTGGAGAGATGGTTTAGTGACTAAGACTCTTACCTGCAAAGCCTAAGGACCCGGCTCAATTACCCAGTACCCATGTAAAGCCAGATGCACAAGTGACGAATGCATCTGGAATTCGTTTGCAGCAGCTAGAGACCCTGGCACACTCATATTTTCTCTCTCTCTCTCTAATTGTAAATAAATGAGTTGTGTTAACCATCAATCACATTGTGTCAGTCTGATTCAACTCCATCAATGAAAAGAAATGTGACAGTCCACTTCTGCAGATCACAATATGAGGTAAGGGTGCCCGCCCTGTCTTCACAGAGATGACTCCCCAAGCCTCATCTCCACCACTGAACTCCCAGCAGTCACAATCTTGGGACCCGTGCATTAGCATTTCATTCACCTATGTGTGTCACTGCTATTGACTGGGGACTCTTCAGAACCCTGACTCTCTCTTTGGCCTTCAATGTGACATGGGCTAAGGTCCCTGTGTTGACTAGATGATGTGGGACTATCGCTGGTCACCAATGTAACAGGATTTAGAATCACCATGGAGACAAATCTCTTGGTATGTCTGTTACAGACTGTTTAGGTTAGACTAAATGAGATGGGAAAACTCATCCTGGGCTGGGGTCCTATACAGTATAAAAAGGAGAGAACTGGGGCTGGGAGATAGCTCAGCAATTAAAGGCACTTGTTTGCAAAGTCTTTCAGCCTGGATTTAGTTCCCCAGCCACCCACATAAAGCCAAATGCAAAGTGGTACAAGCATCTGGTGTTCCATTTGCAGCAACAAGAGACCCTAAGACCCTGACATGCCCAAACACACACACACACACACACACACACACACACACACACACACACACACACACACCTAAATAATTTTTAAAGTATTTTATTTGAGAGAGAGAGAGAAACAGATAGAGAATGGGCATGATGCCAGGGCCTCCTGCTACTGCAAACAAACTCCAGACACATGCGCCACTTTGTGCATTTGGCTTTACATGGGTACTTGGGAATCAAACTCAGGTCCTTCTGCTTTGCATGCAAGTGCCTTAACTGCTGAGCCATCTCTCCAGTCCAATAATTTTTTCAAAAGGAGAATGCTCGCTAAGTAGAAGCATTCCCTCCCCACTACCTGTCTGCTACTGTTTAGATGTGATCCCAGCTTTCTGCTCCTGCCATGGTGGGCTTCCCCCCTTGAAACTGTAAGCCGAAAATAAACCCTTTCCTTCCTTTCTTAAGCTACTTTTGATCCCAGCAATGAGAAGTAATGGCCACAGGAACTTGTAAGGCTGAGGGCAGCTGAGCAGTTTCTTGTCAAGCCTATACCTCTGAAGTATGTCAATATCAGGATCAGAAGAAGCTTTGTGGGGTATGATGTAGAACCCAAGCTCTCAAGCACTAGAAGATAGTGTATCCCCTCCCGCATGAGATCTGACCTAACTTGTATGTCCCTCCCCAGCATCTAATACCCTACAACCTGCGAATAAACAGGAATTCGAAAGGTAGCCGAGGTGTTGTACTTTCCTCAAAAAATACCTCTAGCTCTAATTTAAACTAGGGAAGACCAAGTTTCATAAAGACCAACAATGATGCAGACAAAAACCAGGGCTAAAATGAACACGAAGCCCTACCACAGACCTGCCGAACATGCGTCTACCGAGCATCAAAGTGGCAGACAGTCCGTTCTGTGCTGGCCTCCAGGTCCCAATGAGGGCATAACTTCAGGTTCTGACCTTCCTGGCCCACTGTGGTTAAGTGGGCCAAACCCAGCAGTGTTCTGAGGAACTACAGTTAGAGAGTAACTTTATCTACAGACATAGGCTATGTAAACCAGGACACCTTCCTGCCAGTCCCTAGGGAAGGTTTCACTCTTGGGTTCTATCACCCTATCTTAATTCAGTACACAGAAAATGAAATCTATCAAGACACCCATTTTCGGCTTTATCTCACCTACTTGGTGTTCTGCTATGAATAACAGACATTCTTTGAAGATACCAAAAAAAAAAAAAATCACTGCATGTTTCTTGAGAATACACTCGGGCTACATTTTAAGTACAATAATTTCACAATACTTAATTATCAGGGCAGACCTAAAATACTAAAAGGACTCTTCTGATACTGGTGAGACAGCTCAGTTGCAAGCATAAGGACTCGAGTTCAGATGCCCAGCACCCACATAACAAAAAGCCAGGCATTGTGGCATGTGTTTGTAATTCCGGCATTGGCAAAGAGGAGATATGTGGATCCATGGGGCTTCTCCGGGCAGGTCAGTGAGACACCCTGTCTCATAAAAGGTAGATGGCGGCTGAGCGACACCTTGCCCTCCACACACAGGTATGTGCGTGTGTATGCATGAGCTCTCTCTCTCTCTCCCCCTCTGGCTAGCAATTCCTTATAGTTAGCCATTTTTGCTACGTCACATCATCTCCTTCACCAGACCCAAGCTGAGCTCTTCCCAGCTGCAAGGTAAAGAGAAGTCAAAGTCCTTTTTATTCTTCTGGGCCCCAGACCTCATCTTTTCAGGCCAAATGCCTCCCACAGTTGCTATGCCCACCACCTAAACACTCAGTTTCCCCCATCTAGAATCTTCCACTGGCTGAACATTTTCTCTGCCTAGCTCCTGTTCTGCTGAACATGGATTCTCACTCCTTGCTGAAAAGTCAGGTTTTTTTCTGCCCAGAATCACCCACTCACCTAAGTGAGTCATAGAAACTGCATACTTTATAAATATCCTTGGCTCTCAATTGCATTTGAATAAAACAACTGTGCATGCCTATGTCCCTTGATTTTAGATAGGCAAATGTCCTCCCCTTTGTCTACGACTTTCAGGGTGAGAAATCTTTCACCACAAACATTAACTAGCAGTTTGAAAATGTTTACCAAGGAACATGGACTAGTTGTTTCAAACCTATGCATCCTAAACAAGACAATGCCCTGAATCAGACAAGATTTTGTGCTTGCTAATCACCTGGAAGCTAAAGCTCACATGAACCACTGGGGAGGAAGAGAAAATCCTATCCATTTTTTAATTTTTATTTTTTTGTAAATCCCATCCATCTTGAAGAAAAAGAGAATGGAGAGAAAACACTTAGTGAACCTCCATGACTGGCCTGCAGGAAGCTCTGAGGAAGGGTTAGTGTCCCTGGGACTTCTAGTTGTTTCCAGCACTGTTTCTGCAGTATGGAATGTAATCCTATCCACTGATGGTCCCGAAGAACCACTTAGCCTCTCCCTAAGCATCCACTGCAAGGCTGCACCTGGCTTCATGTACTCTTCTTTAAGGGCTTCTGAGAATAACTTTCTAAAGTCAACACAAACCTCAGACTTTAGGTCTCTCCAACAATAGGTCACAGTGCAGATGGAACCTGCAACCAGGGGTGTGCTGGCGGGTTCCAAAGCAATGCAGTGAGCAAAGATGCAGAGATAAGGGCAGTTTCAAACACACCACAGCCCACTGCCGGCTCCCACAGAGGCCTCACGTTCTGGAAATAAGCACTCTGTGAATGACTTTGGGTTCCGTCTCAGGCAACCTTGATATTTTACTGTCATCACTTAGATCTTCAAAGAAAAATGTTTTTCATTGGCATTGGATTACAAGAATCCAGAGAAATATTTATAGTTTTTTTTTAAAGCAAAAACCAATACTTGAGCATAGCAAATCTCAGATTGTAGCTTTTGGCTTCACATACTGTAGTCAGATTACTTGAATAATATTCTGGTTTTAGGGGATCCTTAAAAATGAGTGTTTATATTTTTTCACTTTTAGAGTTTCTCTTTCCTATGTGATTTAGAATCTCCAAGTGTAGTAAAAAAAAAAAAGTAGTTTCCTTCTGAAATCTTTCTTTCGAAACTACCAATTTAGTTCTAAAAGTTAGTTAATATCAAATTGGACACATACATAAGACAACATTAAACAAGGAACTATGAGTTGAGTCAATTACACAACTAATTCTCCACTAGGCAGATGTCTGTTCTTAAAAGTTGAAATACTAATATTAAGAACCATTTAAAGCTATTTGTTGAACATCAGGAAAGGCTTAAAAAGCATGAGATGTGTTTCCCCTAATATTTTAATTAGAGAGGGGACGACATGCAGAATGGTAAGGTCACACAAAGAACACTGCTTCGGATGTCAAGATCAGGGCTGGAATACAGGCTCTGTTATCAAGCACTGTTCGTGCAATTTATTCAGCTGTGTAAAGACAATGATAAAACCTCAGCAGGAGAAGTACAGGGATTCTAGTGAAGTGCCTGGAACCCCTCCCTGAGGTTCCTGACCTATGGATGACACATTTGCTCTTCCCTTCATAAAGCAAACATGGCCGAATCTTGACACTCCGTTAATGGTAATGGAGCAGTTGTGTTGTAGAAAGAAAAATACTTAAATCATACTTTAAGAATACTGAAAGCTGGGCTTGGTGCACACCCTATGATCCCAATAGCTGGGAGGCGGAGGCAGTAGGATCAGGAGTTCAAGACCAACCTAGGCTACAGAATGAATCCCAATTTGAAAAAAAGACCCAAACCAAATATGGAGGTGAATTCTGATACATGATAGAAATAGATGAACCCCGAAAACACTATGCTGAGTGACATGCACCAGCCATGAGTGAATGTAAACAGAGCAGAAAAATTCTAGAGGCGACAGGAGAACACGGAGTCTGGAGGGAAGGGAGGGTCGTTCCATGGACAAAGTGGTCCTAGCCGGGCAAGTTCTGGAGCTGGATGGTACTGATGGGCACACAACAGTGTGAACGTACTGAGGCCATACACCTGGGCATCTAAGGTGGCAAGCATTTTAGCACACAGAAGAATTCTAAAAAAAATGCTAGATATCTTAAAGAATATTAAAATTAATTGTCTAAGAAAAAATTATTGAGGGAATCAGTCATGCTGTGGTCTTTCCACCAGAGAGCAAGGGGACTCATCCACTCTTCACACCTCAGCCAGGCCCTCATTGGTGGAGATGATCCACTCCCTGTCCTTGGTGCTCTTTCATTCCTACAATGGCCATTCCAAGTACTCACCATGGTTTTCAAGCCCTCTGCCAGACCCACCTTGCCGCCTCTTGCCAATGGCCTTACCTGATAAAACTCAGAAAGGCAATGCTCCCAAACTGTCTTTAGATCCACTCCAAATTCACTCTACTCACAGCACCAGCAACCCTGTTCTGCTCTCAAGAGGAAATTTACACATCTTTCTATTATTTTTGGTCTTTCTTCCCCTCACCTTTAGGAACTGGGGTTTCCTTTGTTCTCTGATCTCTCCTCCTCCTCCTTCTACTTCTAATACATATAGGCACACTTACACTACTTCATTTTAAAGACATTCTCTTAACACTTTTAAAACATTTTTGTGTGTGTGCCTATGTACACGTGTATGTGCCTTTGCAGCGCCCCATATCCTTGCCTGCAGCAGGGCCATCATGTGCCTTGTGGAATATTGGGTGTCCTGTTCCATTCTTTAATCTTTAGCCTGGTCTTGTTTCTGAGCCTGAGTCTCTTTTTACTGCTTCCGGAGCTCGAAGAGCTCCATGGGTTCTCGGGGCTCTACTCCCCTGTGGACTGGTGTTACAGGTGTGTGTGTCTATGCCCAACTGCTTTACATGATCTGGAGATTTAAACTTGTGCAGTCTCAGGCCCCCATAGGCCCTAATGCTTATGCAGGAATCACACCTCGTGTTGAGCTATCTCTCCAGACCTAAATTGCTTTAAAAAAAAAAAAAAGAAAGATAATAAAAAGTGGTCTAAATTCCATGTCTCTACTCATTAACAGTCTTTGGGATGAAGTTTCAATCAGAATTATCTCATTGAAATGGCCTCTGATGTGGTCAAACCCAAGGGTCTCATTTTATTTCTCATCCCAATGTGATCAACTGATGACATGTGACATTACTACCTCCCTTTGTGAACTGTTTCTTAAGTGCCTTATAAATGCTGGAGTGTCCCACAGTCCTTCGCCCAGTACCGATAAACTCATTTTTCTCAGCAAGCTGCCCTTGGGTGAGCTCAACCCCTCACATACATGTGACTCCTCACTTACACACTTGCAACTTCCTGCCAGTTTACCTCTACTTGGCTGCCCCATTCTCTAATGTCCCAAACCAAAACCAATGCTTCCTTTCTGTTCTTGAAGCCAATGGTTTGAGAGGTGGAGGGGACTTCCAACATCCTCCGTTCTTGAGTCTCTTTCACAGCTGCTAGTCCCCCAGATTCCACGCCCCAAACTCATTCTCTAAACACTGTCTTCTGCTCCTGCCCTGCACTACCAATGCTGTCCTCTGGGCTGAGGCGTTCACCTCCTAAATGATCTGGGTTTCCTGTTGTTCTCCTGCAGGCTATTTTCCACATCGCTGACAGTGTAAATCTATGCCATTCCTTGATTTGAAGACCGTCTGGCAGCTCCCCAAAGCCAACAGGGTGGTCACGTGGCATTACACACATGACCCTTTCCAATTTATTCCCTGCTACTCTGCCACTGCCACAGGAGTCTTAAGCTGTTTTTCAACACCTCTATAGGCAAAGACAGTGACTTAGAGACCCTGTTCGTCCCCATGAGGTGAGCAGCAACATCCCTTGGAAGACTCAACTCAAACCTCAGCCTCCACAGGCAAGCGAATTCCTGGCAGGCTGTGTTTGAGGTTGCTATATTCACCACAGAGCAGTGTGCATGCATGCGTGTCTGTCTGTCTCTCTATGGCTCACAAGCCATCCCTCAGTTGACTCTATGCAGCACTACAGACCAGGAACTCGACCTCACTCATCCTCAGTCAACCCACCTCACACTTCATCTCTGTAGCAGATCCATTTCCATACTGATGAGCTGGAGAATGAATGGCAAACCGTTCATTCATTCCCTCTTTTAACTATTAAGTGTGGAACACACAATGAGCAGGTCCTGCCCCTCCCTTCCAAGGAGCTGCTGGTATGAAAACAAGTAAATAGATGTTGCTAACACAGGTTGTATATGTATGCCGAGTGACGCAGCAGTTCTCAGAACGTTCTGGAGTCAGCAGGACATGGAGGAGGAGAACTTGCTCTGCAAGTAAAGGGCACTGGGAATGGAAGAGATAACCAGGCCAAAGAAGCTTCTAGATCC
>PVHP010000507.1:0-55270 GCA_004024765.1 Zapus hudsonius
CACACACACACACACACACACTTGGGGAAAGATTAGGAGCAATTTTTCTTTCTTTTCTTTTCTTTTTTTTTTCTTTTTTTTTTCTTTTTGCAGGGTCTCACTCTAGCCCAGGCTGACCTGGTATTCACTCTAACACAGACTGGACTTAAGCAGCCTCTAACTCAGAGAAATCCTCCTAGCTCAGGCCCCTGCTCAGAAAGAGGGCTTTCTTAAGGGCCATAAGCCTTTACCCCCAAGCCCCCAAGCTATATAATTGCTTACTGGTTGGAAAACCTACCTGTCAGGGCTTATTCAGGGAGGCAGTCACCAAATATACTGCTGCAAGGAAAAGAATGGCTTTGATGGATAGAGCTTCCACTCTTAGAGTTCAGTGTGAAAAATCACAGGTTTATATGAAAGGGAAGAAAAGAACTCAAAAGTTTCAAGGTGACAAGATAAGTGCAGTAATTATATTTAAATGAGTACAGAGGAAAATCTCACCACAAACTGCATTAACTAAAGAAGTTCTTTACAATGGAAGGTAATTGAATTAACAGTGAGGTATGAATTTCTGCTTCTGCTCTGCCAGCTCTGTCAGGGTTGGTGCAGTCCTCATGTAAAGAGAAGGAGGAGAGGAAGGAGTCATACCTGCCCCCTGGTAGGTTTTTATCAGACTAGATAGTACCTATTGAAGGTCCAAAATGGTTTGTGCTTTCAGAAAGTAATAATGAAGGTTTAACCAGCAGGTATTAATCTTTTAAGATACTAACTTCTTGCATTGTTTTGTTACTGGATCAGCTTTTCCAACAACTTCTAAAGTAGATATGCTTCTGCTTCATATTGATAGATACAAAGAATTCTTACTATAATTCTAGGGAAAATGTTGAGAGTACACTCATCTTCCATTTCATAAATCAGAGAGCTAAGATTTTTCACTGGTTTCATAGATTTATGAACTTCAAATTCTCAATTTTGTGATTTTTCTGATTTATAACTTTTCACAATTTTAAGAAGTTTTTGTTCTTAGAATAAATATTTCCTAATTGAGTTTTCATTTTAAAATGAAAAATTAAAATATTTGAAATGAAAAGTTTGGCTTTTGCTCAATAACCCAAATGCATACATCTGTGTATACTTCTAGCCCTTTAGATTAAGTCAGTCCTGGTACTAAATAGGTTATTCTAAACTATTCAAGGCCCAAATATCAATTTTGAGGAGTAGGAAGAAAAAAATAAGAGAACTAAGAAAGAAAATTTCCTGTCTCCTTTCAATAACTGCTTCCTAAGCTCATCTTTGTTATCAGCAAAGATCAACTGTGTGTTAATGTATTTGATGGTTATTACGACTATAGGTAATAAATTTTAATAGGAATTCACAGGTAATTTCTGAATTTGGGAGAAAGTAACGTTGGTTGCCAACACTGTCTGTTTCACAATAACATAACAATACCTAATATTTTATAGCGCCATCTGGATTACAAAGACACTGATGGTTCATTGTTTAATAAACCATAATCTCAGGAAGGAATGGAGGTGAGCTTTGCCCTGACTGGCCTTTAGTCAGGATTACAGTTCATTGGGTCACTCATTGGCATCTTGTGGTATAAATTCCACCCTAGGTTTTGGATGGCAGTGATCCCTTGAATTGTTAAGATCCTTTTGAAGTGCTGTGCAGGAAACTAGAAATCTGTGATGTCATAGTATACATAGAAACTAGAAATCTATGATGTCATAGATAACATAGATGTTATTGTTCATCTTCAACTATGAACTTAAACTTACCTCCTATCCTGCTTTAAGGTGTGACTATATTTTCCATTTTTCTACAACAAAGTCCTTTTCCTAGAATATCCCCAAAGAGCTTTCTGAGTGTGTTAACTGCTATTTAGCTCATTTTTCCTTGCCAGAGAGAAAGAAACACAGTAGGCATCAGAGGGAGATTCTGTGTATAGTAGGTCATTTCAGAAGGCAGTGAATAAGATTTGGCTGTTTGCTGACTCCTGCTTTTATGGTTTTGTCACATTGTTGTAGAAATATCCAGTAATAAACAGACAAAGCCTTTGCAGCAAGAGAGGGGAGTTTAATTTTCACCTGGCCCGGGGTCCAAGCATAAATGAAGCATTGGCCTGGAACCCCAGTTACAAAGATATTTTATAGTCTGTACAGAGTAGGGTATGTGACATTATGCAAATTACCATTATCTAGTAGTTCACACATTTACAGTAGGTCTCAGGAAATTCAGTTATACTCCCCAGGTATCCTTAGGCCTTGTCTCTTCCTTATCTCACAGAACTTCAGAGCCCTGACAGTTTCCCACTTCATTCAAGGAGATTAGCCATCTGGCAGACAAACATCAGTAGGATGTAACAGTGAATAGGGGGGTGTGCAGTGAGTTTGCTACAATAACATTAGGTCATGAGGCCATTAAGCCCTGCTTAGGTTCTATTTCTTTTCATTCTTTAATATTCCCTAGTCATCAGACTAAACTGTTACAGCCATCCGGGCCCATAACAGTGCTTATAGAAAGTAACAGTAATAAAGGAGATTAGACAAAAAGTAATTTGTGTTTAAAGTTTTGAATGACATTTTACTGAGATGGTAGTAATTTGCTGTCACCTTGGTACCATAAAGCAAGTTCTGCTAACAGCGTGGATCCCAAAACAGTGTGCTTGCTGGAGAAGAAGGGGATGCATTTGAGTCATGACCACCAACCTGGTAATAACTTCTGTGAAGTGGTACTGGTATGCTATTCATTGTCTGTCTTCTAACTTCTTGTTCCACATTGCCTCCCACTTAAGGCCAAGGACATTACAGCTGTACCAAAGAGTGGGTGGAAAAATAGTCTTCTTATTAGCCTAACTTGAAAACATCATGGGTGTTTCAATGTCTTCATTCATAGATGGAGTCACACAATGTGTTAATACTCTTAAACACTGCAAAACAGAGTCTTCATAAATCTTTTGTCCACATCCCTGATGTGAAAGACCTTCTGGGGAAAAATTAACCCCCTTGAGAATCATTTTTATCATTTTGATTTGCATATAGTTTGAATTCATAATTGCATTACTTTTATTGTTTAACAGCTGTATTATCATATAAATCAGTGGAAATTTAATTTAGAGTCATTTAGACCACACTAACTCTGGAAAACACATGGGAGTTTTCAGTCTCCTTTTAAAGGGAAAAAAAATGAAGGCATGGGGAGAAACTTGATGAAAGCTGCTTAGTTTCTGCTATTACCATAGTTTTTTCATATTAGAGAGTTTGAATGACCTGTTTTATAACAACTTACATTTGGATAGAATTTATCTGTGAATAGGGCATTTCATATCATTCTTTGCTTTATTCTCCTTGTTGGCCCACTGAGAAGGTAGGGTGAGGATTAACATCTGTTACTCACACAGAAAAAAGAGACTATGGTCCAAAGGCATCAGTGATTTTCCCCACCTGGGAAAATTGGGACTAAGACCACATTAGCATTCATGCCTCCGCTCTTTCTGTTACATCTTGGAGACTGTTGATTCTAGGACCCTCCATCCTAACGCACAATGCCCACATGTATAATCAGTTTCTGTAACTTAAGTAGTATTCATTTTCATCTCAAGTTTCAGTTCCCATAGAAGAAACAGATTCTAGGGTAGCAAATGGTTCTTTATCAAATGTCACAGGGGAAAAGAAAACAGTAATTTTCTCTGCTCTCAGAATACAGTGTAGTGGCCAGGCTATCTAATACCTCCAATGAAAGTAGCTGTGGCCACATTGATTGGCCAGCTCTCAATGAGCCATTTTTCTTTGAAACAATACACAGTGGAAGTAACACAGACTGTCCTTTGGGCCTCATTGCCTGATACACTGAATAAGAAGCTCATTTCTGTTTCATGCCATCAGTGGCAGGGGAAATGGACAGCATGCTTACATCTTTATTCCCAAGTGATTGCCTGGTAGTTAAGTGCACATAGATAAGATCTGTTCCATTTATTGCAAGCTTAACTTATTGTTACATATTTATTGCTGATTTTCAGTTCATTTCCTTATTTCTTATTCTGTATCTTTTTTATGCTGACAACTTTATTAAGGATCTTTCTTTGCTATATTTCACTCTTTTAAAAATGTATTTTTATGAAAGCTTTAAGCAGTTACATTTTAAAATGTTATCTCTTTCAATGCAGAAGTTGGATTAAAACTTATAGTAACTGTCTCCTGGTAACCATACCCCACATAACTATGTCAACATTTACCAGTGATTTATTGCTTTAAATTGGGATCCGCTGATATATGGCTCCACAGTTTTTAACTCTGCAGGGTTTATCTGGAACCTGCTGGTACACATGAAATAGTCATTTTATCTGCTATTCTAAGACTGATGACATGTTTTAACGATGGCTGTGTAATCAGTTTATTATCTCCTGGTGTTTCAGATTCTTCTATTCCACGTGGCAATGTACTTCTGAAAAAATAATTATTCTGCTGTAGTTAACATGGGAGCCAAAGATAACAACTGATAAAACTGCGTACAGAAAGCCCTTTCCTGAATTGGGTGATTCTGTATTGTTATTTTCTTCCAGGGAAAACATGGGCTATGAACATCAGACCTCCTAGGAGCCTAAAAGTCTAGGGCAAGGCCTCAGAGACCAAACATTTAGTCTTTTCCAATGTCTTAATGTACCATTGAACTTTCGTTTTTAAGATGGGCCTCATTAGCTAGACTTTGAGCCACTCATTTAAACATAGGTAGGTCTGGAGTTAATAGTACTGATTCTTAGCATTTTCTTGTCTTCTGAAAGCAATCAACAGGTATCACAGTTATATGTGGACTTTTAAACAAAATCTAGACCAGTGTCCATTTTTTTTTAACATTCTAGTTACAACTATCTATTGAAGGAGACTGGAAAAGGTCATGTGGTCTGCTTAAGACCTAGCATTTTAAAATTTTTTCTGAAGAAAAAGCATAGTAATTTTTTTCATAAATTGTAGTCTCCAGAAGTAATTATTCCTCTTCGTAAAAATGTTTGCAATAAATTTAGACTATTATTGATATTTTCAGAAAGATCTAAGACTTAAAAGTTTTTTTTTACATAAAAGTCAGTTGATTAAATAGCCCTGACTTTGAAGATTTGTAGATTGAGACTTTTTCAATATTGGGGGAAAAATACAATGAATTACATTATGGGATAATTCTCTTCTTCTTGCCCAAGACAAGTTTGCCTATAAAATATCCAGAGATTTCTTATGGGCAGGGGTTTATAAAAACTAAGAGTAATTGCATAATATGGAGCTCTATGGCTGGTTTTTTTTACTTAGTGTGAGATTATCAACAAAGGAATGAGTCATTTTTGTTAAAGCTCAAGAATATGACTTCCAGTACCAACACCTTTAATTAGAAACTAGTTCAAAAACCATTGGTTAAAAAGTTCGTACAAGTTTTTATTTGTATCCAGGATATTTTCTTTCCCTGATTCAGTTGCCCGTCATCTCCTGGCTCCTTCTCCTTTCCCACTTGAAAAAAAAAATATATATATATATATATATATATATATATATATATATATATATATAAAACTAATCACATCCAAACACACTGAGCCCTCCAGCCAGAAACTTCACTATTTGCATGTGGGCCATGCTTGCTGGCCAGAAGTGCCAGGAGATGTCAAGCTGGCAGAAGACAGGCATGTCATGCCACACCTGAACTTTCCCTTAGGAAAAAGGAAGTGCTGAGAGATATTATCCTCTAGATTCCAAGTGTGCCTTCTCTGAAAACAGTCCGTCAATTACAGGAAGTGTACTTCTAGTCAATTAAGAGTTGACACTGCAAACTCCATTTTGAGTGCATATCCATCACTAGTATAAAAGTTAGCCTTCATAAGTGTAAATTTAGACGTTTTACATTTTATTTTTCTACAGCCTACAATATCATTGCTTCTCCAGAGTGGCGATGTTTAAGGCAGTCTTAGCACCAAGCAGGAGCATGAAGATGACTAATGACATAAAAGCCAATCAGAGTCTTTAAGCTTTAGATAACCTAGAACTGTCCTCATTGGATGGCCTCAATTTTCTGCTTGAGAATTTTCCAGTGCAGCCAGCACCCAGATATGCCCCAGCATTGGTGTCACAAAACTGGGTCACAGGAGTATGTTCCAGAGAATATATTTTAGGGTAAATCTTCTGAGTACAGATTTGACTTGTCCTGTATTTGTAGTTGAGAATGAATGATGTTAAAAAACACCCAGACTTTCCAGATACCACTTTAGTGGAAAGAGAACAGGTTGAGAGAGTATATTAACTCTTTGGGATCAGTAGAGAAGTTGCACAATCAGCTTTCAGGAGTCAACTCATCTGTAATTTCAATTTTTCTCATTTAATGGTCACATTCACATGTAGATGTAGATACCTTTCTTATTCTTAGCATTTGTTATTTTTTTCTTCTAGGATATGAGGATGATAAGTCTTCTCATAGCAAAGACACTTTGTATTCTGTATGCTGTATGCCTACATGAAACCCTAACCAAAAGGGATTAAGAAGATGGTTACTTGATCTCATACCAGTTCTCTTGATTTTCAGAGTGTACCTCTTGATCTTTCTTATACTCTTGTCATATGTGGCGCTGCATATACTTGCATGAATATTTCAGATGGTTTTCAAGCAATTGCAGACCTACCAAGATAGCAAAGGGATTTGAGAACCCTGCCCACAAGTTCGTAATTTACCAGGGAAATGATTTGAGATCCTTCCTCTTAGCTTTGCCAAATCATTGAGGACTGCTTGAGACATCTCTTGGTCAGACTTCTTTACAGCCTCCCCACCTACCACACTGACCTGCCCCTCTGGACCCCCAGAATCATTTGGCACCACTAGTAGGTTAAGGAAACAATGGAGGAAGGGAATGGAGAAAATCTGAACTCCTGGGTCAGCCTGTTGTCCTTACAAACAGAAGTAAGAAAAGGTTAAGAAGAAGAAGATAGAGCGCTGGGAAAATGGTTCACTGGATAAAGTACCTGCTGCTACACAAGAGGGCTTGAGTTTGAATCCCCAAAATCCACATTAAAAAAAAAAAAAAAAAAAAAACAGGCAGCTGGGCATGGTGGTGTACGCCTTTAATACCAGTACTCGGGAGGCAGAGGTAGGAGGATCGCCATGAGTTCAAGGCCACTCTGAGACTACATAGTGAATTCCAGGTCAGCCTGGGCTAGAGCGAGACCCTACCTCGAAAAACCAAAAAAAAAAAAAAAAAAAAAAAAACAGGCTTGGCAGTACATGCCTGTAATCCCAGCACTGGAGGAGGTGGAGACAAAAAATCCCTGTGGCTCACTGGCTAGCTAATTTGGTGAAATGGATAAACTCCAGGTACAGCAAGTGACCTTGCCTCAAAGACTAAAATAGAGAGCAGTAAAGGAAGACACTCAGTATCAACCTCAAGCCTCCACACACACACACATGTGTAAACATGCACAAACACGTAAAACCACACCACACAAAGAAGACAAAAATTAACTTCTGCAAGTGTATTTTAGCTAAATATCTCATAGTGCATAAAGCTTTTTTCTTGTGAGCAAATAAAATTAAGAATTACCAACAAAAATTAAAATATTGGATATACTTTAAAGAAAGTGTATTTTTTCTCAACATTATGAATTTTACCAAGAGGTTTAAAATTAAAATATTAGATATACTTTATAGAAAGTATATTTTATCTCAGCATTATGAAATTCACCAAGTGGTTTATTAAAAAGAAAAAGATACTCTCACCAAGAAATTGTAAATACAGTTTAATATAGCTGTTTAATATTCTACTGCCCAATTTTATCCTTCTGTGTTTTAAATATAATCATTTTAGGTAGCCCCTAAAAAGGTAGTCCCTAAAAAAATGTGGTACCAAAGGTGTAGAGGCAGCACTAGCATGCTGAGTTATTTCACCTACATTTTTGTTGTTCAGTCATCGGGTGTTGCTTTAATGAGGAGAGGCTAAACTATAAATAAACCCAAAAGTAGATTTTTTTTTTTTGGCTCAAGTCAAGAATCCCGTGTGGGTGATCCTGGCTAGTGGGCAGCTCACCTCCCCTGATGACACAGACATCCAGGCTGCTTCATCTTTTGGCTGTGCTGATCTCCATCCATCCACGGAAGACAAGGGAAAGTGTGGAAGACTGTCACATCTGCTCTTTTACAAGCCTGGCCCTGAGGCAGCAGGTGGCACTTTTGCTTGCATCTCCTCCCGTGTATATGGTCAGATGGTAAGGACTGAGCAGATGTGGTTGTTAGCATGTGCTCTTCTATAATAGTGGCACCGTTGAAGAAGAGAAAGGACTTTGGTGGACAGCTGTTAGTCTGTGCTTCAGGGTCCTTTATCATATTGTTCTCAGACTTCCTAGAGGGTAAGAATCCCCGGGGACAGATAATACGTACTACACAGACTGCCAGTCATTTCCCTTGAAAAGCCTGAGCAAGTAGGTCAGACTTGATTCTAACAGTCTGTGTTTGCTAACTCTCCAGGTGATTATTATCTTCAGGAAAGTTTTAGAAATACTATTTTAAGAAGGAACTAGATTTTGGAAAAGGTATCATGTTCATTGTTGTAGCCTTCTTCTAAGAATCCGTCCTGTGTTTCAGGAATTGTGGCCTACTAGATGTTGGAACCTAACTACTGGCAGTTCTGCTAGTCTGTCGTTGGTCTTGGCATTTGGCTGCAGGCCTCAGTATACAGACAGCAGTTCCAACGGGAAGTTTTCTTAGATAAGCTGATTATTTCATTTCGTTAGCTGAATTTATCAGTCATTTTGACATAAGATGATTTCGTGGTTTAAATAAAGTACTTGGAATCTATCACCTTATGACAGCTCCTTAACACATAGGTCAGTATATAAGATTGACTAGTAATGAAATCTTAGAATAGCTTTCCCCATTCCTGTTATAATGTACAAGTCTTTAGAGCCTAGAGCTCACATATGTTAAATAAGTTAAAATCATAAGTATGCTGAATGAACAGTGATCGAATTTTTTATCTGTGGCCAAAATTATGTATCCTTTCCCCTACCTCCCCCCAACCCCCACCTTCCACCCTAACCCCTGAGCCAAAAAAGAAAAAAGAAAAGAAAAGCAGAACTGGGCATGGTGGCACCTGCCTTTAGTCCCAGCACTTGGGAGGCTCAGGTAGAAGAATAGCTTTGAGGTCAAGGCCAGCTTGGGGCTACAAAGTGAGTTCTAGGTCCACATGGGCTAGAGTGAGACCTTGCCTCAAAAACAAAACAAAACAAAAAAATTATGTGTCATCCCAGAAACATATGAAAAGCTTGTCTACACAGCCTTACAAATGTTCCAGATCTGTATAGGGTATTGTTTCATAAGCCTTCTACAGTTTTGAATTTTCACTGCTTTCTCTGTGCTGCTTACCAGTCATGTGGGTCATAGCCCTTTTGACAAATCGGAATGTGCTTGGGGAAATCAAACCACCTTTAGTAATAACTCGGGCAATTCTAGTGAGAAAATAAGTCTTCCTGGCACTACAGAAAGTATCCTAGAGATTTTTGAAAAGATATTTGGAATATACAGTGTTTTGAATTAATTGAGATCATCTTGTTTCAGAGTATAACTTGGGACTAACTTAAAACACTTAGGGTTTGGGAGACGCTATAGAAACCACAAAGAAGTATTGTCACATGTTATCTACCCAATTAAGAAGCTGTAGAATAGCAGTGATTACCTTATAGATGTTCTTTGTGGCCTTAAGCATTTCTGCTTTTTGCATGTGAATCTTTAGAACTGTGTTTGTCTGAAGCATAAACAAGCAGTGGTCCTGAAGTCTGAGAGCCAAGGACTTGGAAATCCATCTCCATCTAAGCAGAAATCAGAGCCTATGGGATCTTTCTTTCCTTTCTCTAAAAGTTTAATAAAAGAATAAGTTTCATTGGCAATGATTCAGATAATTAAGAGGTTTTAGATCAGATACTTCTTCAGTATGTGCTCAACACGGGACAAGTTAGTAGATGTCATATTCTCCCTAGAATGGACACAGCAGCTGCTATTCAGTCTGTGGCATTTTCTGAAACCCAGAAATTAAGGACATATTTTTATTCTTCCTTTGAGTTATTCTAGTGAGAGAGTCTGTCAGAGAACATAAATCACTTTCTCCCTAGTAATGAATGAGTCAACTGTGGCTAAATTTTAGGGGCAGCAGTTACAAAGACCATGTATTGTATTTTTCTTCAAAAATCAGTTATTACAGTTACCTGGAAATATAGAAAGACATGTTTGATAATTATCTACTTAGAAATTTAGAACAATGAGGAATTATCAATAATTAGTGTTGATGCTCTCAAGATACCACCTCTTCCTGCTCCTGTTGCCTTTATGGGAAATGAGGATTAAGCTAGATGGTTGTGGCTGAGATCTATTTTATCTCTGTAGCCCAACATTTGAAGTTTATCACAGTGAAATTTGAAGCAGTCCCTGGCCAAATCACAATGTGATTAAAGTTTGTCACTTTGCCCCAGCCACCTGATTTTCTGAGCCATTTTTCTTCTTTCATGACTACCTCATGGCTCAGCAAACACATTCTCACCCTATGAGCTCTTATCAGTGCCTGTCATCAGGTTTACTTACACTGCAGTGTACATTGTTAGGAAAGTAGATCACAGTATTGTTTCTTTCGAGGAATCACTGCCAGTCTAAGCTTCAGAATAAAAGCATAGATCTCAACAGATGAGAGTAATGATTGGGATCAAAGACAGAATCAGTATTAACATTCCCCCTCCACTCTCAAAGGTATCATCATTTGGATGGTGAATTTTGTGATCACCCTAGAAAGTAAATTTTTATGGAACCCCTAAAGTTATCTAATAGAAGAAAGGAAAAAGCATCTTCCCTTGTTTGCTGTGTTCTGTGTGCCAGATCCTGGGCTTAGCGCTGTGTGCGCATGCGGTGAGGAAATGGATCATTCCAAATCCATGTTGTCTAACCATTCAGATTCTGCTACCTTGGGCAGAAGTGGCCAATTATACCAAAGTATATTTTTGGGAAATGGACTAAAGAGTGTTGCATGAACAATTTTTACCACTAGTATCCAAAATAAAAAGCTTCATGAAACATTAAAAAAAGTAAACTATAATGCTGTAAATTGAGCAGATAGAAAAAGGCCCTAAGGTTAGTCAGACATTAAGTCAAACTAGGGTTCTGATGTACCATGGCTCACACCATGCTATGTCCCAAGTGGGGATGGGGAGCCATTGGAAACTCAGAGCTAGATAACCATTGAAGCCACTGTAGGACAGTAAATGACGTTTACCAGGCAGTAAGGACTCTTTACCTACACTTACCTTCTTTTCCTCTTCTGATCCTACATGTTCAGGACCCCAGATCTCTGTGCAATGCCCAGTGTTTTTGTGTTTTTTTTTTTCATTTCCCTTCCCTTATTATTGCTAAAATAAAGTGAAGTGACAAATCCTTTTATAGTAATGAAACCTGGGTGTACTCATTAGATAGCAACAGGTTTTATTTCATGTAAATTGTTTTAGGGATTTTTTTTATCTCATGGGGGCATGCCATGGAGTGTACAACTGGGGAACATTTTGTTGGACCCTGAATAAGAAGGTCAGTCAAAATGATTCCATTAAAATTGATTGACTGTTAAGAGGCTATGTAAATGGATGTTCAGTGTATTCAGAGGCCATGCAAATGGTTGAACTTAGGTAGTTCTGAATAATTACTTCAGAAAGCAAGACAACAAAATCAATTCTAAACCCTGTTAAAGGGTGTGTGGTCATCACTTAGAAAAAAGGCTCCCTTGCCCTGTCTGTCTCCTATCCAGAGACCCACTGGGACAGTGTACTGCATGGTGGGTCTGTCAGCACTGCCTTTTCTTATCTTATTTTGTTTGTTTATAAGATTGCATTGTAATTCTATAGCCTGCCCCCCTCTTGCCTTAATGAGAACCTACATAGAGTCTTTTGGGGCTTACAGATTTATAGAGAAACAGGATAAATTTCAGAAAGATAACATTTATTAAGCATTTTTATGTATTTCATGTTTGCATTCACTCTGCATTGTAAATATGAATCCGCATCTTAAACAACAGAGGATTAAAGAGACTAGGTCATTGTCCAGACTCATGGTCAGAGCACTAAGAAGGGCACCTGGGTGTACTGGACTCACTGGAAAGACTAATTGAGGGGAAATATGCAACATTACTTAAGAGAGCTGTCATGTCTCTGCCACAAGAACTCAGGGAACAATTCCTGCTTGGCTCCAAAGTGAGCATCTTACCTGATTTCCACTGTTTTAGACACTATGTAAAATTATCTCCCTCACGGATCTACATGCACATAATAAGTAGCTTATTTTTGGCGTAAGGTGGAAATATTATAATGGACATAAATGTTTGCCCTTCAGAGTCATAAATTACAATTAAAAATTCTAAAGTAAATGCTGATCTTTGCTTTAGTTCAACATTATGGTTTCTATAACCAGAGGATTTGCCTCTTCATTTCACTGTGTGAAGACCAGAGTGAGGAAGTAAATATCTTCCTTGTTCAAGTTGCTTAAAAAAAAAATTTTTTTTAAAAACTTCCTCTATTCCATATTGCAAAAACTTCTTTTGAGAGCTTAAACGTGTATATCAATAAAACATTGTAGAATGACTGGTTCAGTATTGAGGCACAGGGATGAGCATAGTTTATCCTGCTAACATCTAGTATTCCTAGTTTAGTGAATATAAGTTGATTTACCATCTGAATAGGACATTGAAGTTGAGACTAAAGAGACTGTCCTGGCCTACATGTATCTGCCCATTATGGTGAAATTGAGAATCATAGGAAACTAGATAAGATTTTAACCTAATCTTCCTACCATTGGGCTCCTAATTATAATGGCATCCTATCATATCCTGAATTAGCCTTATACTAGGAATTTCCTTTTAATGACGTCCCTCAATATTTTCAAAGCTGGATCCTTTTAAATTGGATTCAATACAAAGCTACTTATATAACATTCAACTCTGTAGTGTCTTGCTTGATGAATATTAAGATATCTTTGCTCACTTCCCCATTGCCAAAGGCTTTGGGCATTGTCCCTACTGACATCTAGTCTCTGCCTTAGCAGGATGACTCCTGGGAGGATGACCAATAAGTTAGGCTAGTCACACTACCTTAGGGAAGCTGTCTGGTGTAGCTTTTCTAGCTGGCTTGCTGTTTTTTATCCTAATTACCAGTTCTTACCTTTAAAGAAAGATATGGTCTTCCTTATTTCCCTAGACTGAGTATTTGAAAATCAGAAAGTTTAATCAAATCCTCTGTTTGCTTATTATCTTTCATTCCAAAGGCCAAACAGCTCTAATTTTCTTCACACTGTCCCCTGGACTAACTTACCATACCCTTTGTCACTAAACACCATGCTTAGAGCCAGAGAGAATTCAGGAAACAGCTGCTAAATGCAGAGATTGTCCCATGACTGGGAAGAAGGGTAATGACATCCAAATTTTTCAGATACTTTAATAGCTATTAGACACTTAAAGGGGTTTAACATAATAGGCTTATTGCAAGGGACCTAGGAAAAGTGAAAAGGCTGATACCTTAATTTTGCCTTTGATATCTTTTCTGTGTTTTACCTTTCTTGAAATTTGGATAACATGTTAGGAAATGTAGTCCTCAATTTCTTTCTCAAAGGGCTTGAAAAATGCAGATTTAGTCGTTTTTTTTTTTTTTTTATTCTTTTCCAGGCATGCTAGAACATTCAGAGGGGCAAGGAAGTTAGGATGGTCCCTCAAGGGAGCCCCCAGGGTAGGAGGAAGCTGGAAGTGCCTGGCTCTTGTAGTCGGTTAACAGAAGTATGTTCCTACATGTCAGGTGGAGTTAGAGGGGAGGCAGGGGGTTGCCAGTGAGCCTGTGGACATCACTGCTACCTGCCTGAAAACTTGGGTCACATTTCCTGAGGAGTCAGGGTTGCTTGGAGTCCCTGCCCTGGGCAGTCCTGAAGAGTACACATCCTGCTTTTTCAGTGAGTCTCCCAGGGAATCTCCTTGGGATAGTATTTGATAATCTAGTAATTCAAGTCCTGAATGCAGGATGCAGCATCATTCCCCTGCTTCCTAGATAGTGGCCAGATGGTAATACTTTGTACATCAGGGTGCCAGTTATATCAAACTTTATAAACCTAAGCTAATTGGCTGTGGTTTCATTAAAAGTTGATTTGTGCCCGATGAGGCATTTGTACTGGGCAGCTGCTCTTCTAGCTATGGCAATCCCACTTTTAGAGAGGAAACGATTGGATTAAGTGACTGAGAGACATCTCAAATATCACAGAAGGAGTTAGAAGCATCACTGGTGTCTTCTAGAGTAAGTTCACACAATCAAGTGGCTCAAGGGACAGTTCTTTGACACTATGACAGGCAGTGACCTGGAAGGTGTCCCCTATCAGTATCAGGTTGATTTTTTTTCTTCTTAGTTATTTTTTTCTTTGTTTAAGAGTCCTGTTATGTAGAACTGGGTAGGCTTGGATTTACATAAATCCTCCTGCCTGCATGGATGTGACTAGAAGCAATCTGTAAAATGAAGGGGGAAAGAAACTGGCTTAGTCTGCTAGCTTGTAAAATTCTGTGAATCTACAGAAATGACATAGATGTCATAAGAAAGTAATGCCACCTCTTATTTTCTCTAATTTTCTTTTTCTTACTTTGGGGATTTAAAGTTACAGAAGGGTAAGGACATGAAAACAAATCCTCTCATCTTCTTGCAGCTTCTTTAGCTTAAATTTAGCTTTGGTTGGCACTGTTTTCATGCTTCCCATCCCTGTCTGTCTGTTTTTATCATCACATAATGCCAATCTGGGCAGCCCATCCAGGTATAGAGAAACCATAGTTCCAAAATAGTAAGCAAGAGCACATAGACAAATATGTTAGCAGAAAGGAGGCTACGTGTTAAATGTAGCTTGTGAAATTATCAGTACCACTTTTAAAGCTATGTCCCTCATAAACAAGCCACACATTAAGAATAAAGTAGAATGAATGAAAACACAGGACACAGGACCCACCGGGGTTACACAATAATTGTGCACCTAATCTGGCTTAATTGGCAAGGTCTTGTTAAGTAGACTTGGTTGAGGGAGCTACTACATCTCTGACTTGCTAGAGTACCAAATGGCCTCTTAAAATTTCTTTGTACTTCCTAAGAATGACATTTTGTCTGGTTGTTGTTGTTGTTTCTACCTCAAAACACTAAGGTATTGTCACCTTCTAGACCCTCTATTTTGTAACTTTTGTTTTAAAATTTAATTTGTGGATTTTCGAAGGTTTTTTTTAACCTTTAACTGCTTCGTGGAAATTGAAAGGGGGACTTGGCAGGGACAAAGCCTGTGACTAATAGTAGAAACTGCAGTGTGTGAGATTAGCTTGAGCACAAAATATACCACTTAGATAACCTTTGAATGCTAAAGTGTGTGTGTGTGTGTGTGTGTGTGTGTGTGTGTGTGTGTGTGTGTGTGTATAAATTCTCTACACAGTGTTTAAGATTAAGGCAAGAGAAATCAAGCATGTGGAGTGTCCTCTTTTGACTTAAGATGGCTTGCCCCATGCTCCTTATGTGACAAGAAGCCAAGATCCCAATTGCAATTCAACCTGAGTACAGCAAGCACCTGATTTGCTTGCAAATGTTATACAAAAGAGAGCTTCATTCATAGAAAGGAAAAAGCCATAGCAGATTCACTATTTTGCCTTCCAGGGTCTTAAGCCCTTGATCTCTCTGCCCCTTAGAATTCAAAGGCTACTGGTAGAGGAATTTTCAATTCACAATGTGATGACTTTGTGAATTCGAATATATTTTGAATTGAATTTGTCAGGACTATTACTTTGGTAGAGAGGGAAAAAAATCAACAAAAGCATTAATCCACAAGTGTATAGGGTCTATCAAATGGTCATTGTGTGGCTGTTTTCAAGTACTTATTTGCTTAGATTTTAAAAAATAAAATATATTCCTGTGCTTAGAGTTTACTTAAGGTAGATGGCATAAGACTGTAACTTCACACCTGCGAAACTTTTTATTTTACTACTTTACTACAAAAGTACAATCCTGTGGCTAAAGTAGTAAGATAAAATTTATTTTTATTATTTATTTTTTATTTTTCTAATATTCTTTCCTTAGTCATCAGGTTGCATAGTTATTTTTATTTTCTAAAATGTACAGCAATTTAAAAAAAAGATAAAAATTTTTATCTTACTACTTTACTACAAAAGTACAATCCTATGGCTAAAGTAGTAAGATAAAATTTATTTTTATTTTTTATTTTTCTAGTATTCTTTCCTTCGTCATCAGGTTGCATAGTTATTTTATTTTCTAAAATGTACAGCAATTTTTAAATTTTTTAAAAATATTTTTTAAAAAAATCTTTATTATCCATAATTGCATACATTGTATGACCAAATCTTATGATGGTATCCCCATTTCCCTCCTCCTTGTTCCCAATCCACTGGGGATCCTCCTTGGTGGACACACTGGATCAGTTTTTCATATTAAATGATTATTAATGAATAGTATAAAAATGAGTTAACAATTAGAGCTAGTACATTTCTGAGAGGCCCTTTCTGCTATTTAAGATAACACCTTTATTCATGCTGGTGGCTACAGGAGAACCATGAGGCATGGCTGCTACAACCCATTGCACATGGAGTTGGCTACAGCCACTGAGAGTGGTCACTATTGGCATGTGGTCTGAAATTTCTACCCTGTGGCTAATAAGTCACTATTTTAGTAATTTGAAATAATTCACGTCAGTCAACCTCCAGTCCTTATACTTGGATTCTTTAGAAGGAGATATGCAACTTTAATAAAAAACCATATTGTTGTCCACATTTTGAAGCCAACCACTCAAAGAAACCTGCCTCTTTAAAAATGGTACCTTCAGGGGTACTTCCAGAGACATTGCCCCCTCAGTAACAACATACATAGGCGGGTGGAACCAGGTTGACTCCTAGGCTATCCATAACCCCCTACCCCATGGGGGGATTCAGACTGCCCACAGAGAAGGATACCTAGCTGATTGGGGACAGGGATGAGGAAAATTGGAGAACTGGGGATACCAACACATTATTTGCTCATTCAGTGTATCTAATTATGGATAATAAAGATATAATTTTTAAAAATGGTACCTTCAGAGCATCAATTTTTTTTGCTCTATCCCTCTCCAGTGCAGTCAGTTTGGAAACCTAAAGTTTCTTTAATTAGTTTAGTGTCGTGTTTCCTAGGGGCAGAATTAATTGTAAGGTCTGGTTTGTACTATGATCCTCTAGAGCTGTCTACACTACCCTCCAAACCGAAGATTGTAAATCAATCACTGCCTGAATCTGGGCAAGCTACAATAAACTGGTTGTCTCTACTTAAGCAGTACTTTTCCTCAGCCTGTGGATATTATTACCAAGAGGTAATAATAAAGATTTTCTAGAGAAACAGCTGTAGCTTCAAAAGATTTGTGATAATCCAGATGGTTTCTTTGAGAATAAATCTACTCAATCATTTAAAATTAAAAGTTTTTCAGGAGTGTATTTCATGATTTTTTTTTTTTTTGTGTGTGTGTGTGTGTGTGTGTGTGTTCGTGTTCCACTGGCCTGTCTTGCTGGAGGCTTTATCTTTGGAAACAGCAAACCTTCTAACAATGTCTCAAATTATCTAGCAATTAAGCTGGAAAAATACCTAAGGGAACTCTTTATGACAGTAGAAACTGTTAGTGAAAAGATATAGACAGACACCAACTATCCTATTTAGAGTATGTAGCACTCAGCCTATCTGGGAATTACCATTCAGTTTCTGATCCATGATGGATAATCATGTCTTACAGTCATTATGCTGACTACTGATGCTTTGCCAGCTGAACATATGTATCTATGTTGTTAGACTTACCGATTTCTGGGAATATGGGCAGTAAAAGGCTGCCTATCCCCCCCCCCAACACACACACATACACAGCACTCTGAGAAGGTAAACAGAAGAAAAGAAAAGACAGGAAATTGAAAACAGGTAGCCTTTCTCTGCTTTGTTTTACTTCCCTCAGTGCCTGAATATGATCTTGCTGTTTTCTGACCCTCCAGAAAGGCCCCTCATGCAGGTTGCCTTTACCTTGTACCTCTAGATCTCTCTCCCCTATTTATGGCTTCCTAATGAACTCTGCTAGATTTTCAGAATTAAGTAGCAGAATTTGTTCACAGTGAGATGCTAACAAATAATCAGATTCATTGTGTTGCACTCTGGGGTATATACATGATCATCAACCTCTTTTGGTGATCAACAAAGTGTGTCATCAGTGGTGAGTAGTGGAAATGTTAAAACTCTACATGAGCCTGAGACTCGATATTGGGTTCTGGGATTGCCCCTCAAGTTTTACACTGTACCTACTCCTGTGAATGTGCTGCTGAGGAATAATGGGAAGGGGCTGATTAGTGAACACATGAAAGATGACTAGAATTTTCTTCTCCAAATTTCAAAGCTTTTATTAACACAATGAATTGTTGATATTGTTGCAATAAGGTTGTCATAAGGAAACTTGGGTATGGAATTCCATGTTTGTCTTTTCTATCTTGGCTGCTGCCACTGGAAGAAACACCTGAGTGAATAAGTGTGGTGCACATTATAGAGTATAAGTGCTTATTAGACATTGTCAGATGAGCAACTTGAAAAAAAATGGAAAGCAAAAATTCCCAGTATGAAGCACAAATAGGACTTGTTGAAGAACCTGACTCATCTGACTGCATTCACCTCTACTGGTCTCCACTGTCCCTGGATACTCTTTTCAACTCTGATGAGGAGCTGGGCTTTTCTTGTCACCCCATGGATAACAAAAAAAGGGAGTTCCTGGAATAAATACCAAGGCCAGAGGGACTAACCCCCTTCCCCATGCATGTTGCAACCACTGACCATGGAAAACATCTGGGCATTGTAGGTATTTAACCACCCACCTTAGAAAACTCGTATCTGAAGCAGAGCCTGCAGAAGGAGAGAGGCCTGTCCCCTGCATCCGATGGCTGAGCCATCTGGTGTTACAGCTGACCTGGAAATGAATCCAGTGTATTTAAAACCTGAGTTACAGCTGGCATGGGGAAATCTAAGAGACAGGTGGTTCCCTTAACAGCTGTACTTTCAGTTAGGGCCAGTGAGAAAGAAAATTTTATGCTTGTTTGAACCCTCAATGGGTTATCTGAAATCTATAGTAGCTCCCTTACCTTTTGTCATAATTACTACCATATCAGGCCAAAGGATAATATTTCTTCCCTCCTTTGTTGAGATAGTCTCTGTAGGTCAATGAGTCTAAAATTTTAAATTATATAAAGTGATAGATGGATTAAAAAAACAGAAGAATACTCAGCAATCTTTTAGATACATTCTAATTCTGGAAATATACCAGTGTCCCACTGTGGGAGAATACCAGCTGCTACATGTAAAGTTACTCCTTAAAGTTGGATGTCTGTATTTACTCTAAACCTTTTAAGACAACTAAAAGCTGTTTTTGAGTCATTATTTACGCCAAATGAAGAGTAAGCCACTTTTAGCCCAATAAATGTAAAAAAAAAAAAAAATCCCTGATTTTTTGAAAAATTTGTTCTGAGTGAAACACTATTGCCGTATATCCATGAGTGATAGAAGATTTTTACATAAAGACCTAGTTTTCATTCAGTGGTTTAGAGGTAATAAATACTAAAACTAAAGGAACCTCAAACTATGAAACTAAAGAAGACTCCTAGGATGAGATTTTCAGGTTTGTTTTCTGTGCAGACACACACACACACACACACACACACACACACACACACACACACACTCCTGTCAATTGCTCATTGTGTGAGGCTTTGAATAGCTGTCAACAACATACCTTGGACTCTGTTGACCAACTCACGGACTAAGATGGCACTGCTCGCTCGGAGGTAGGACATCATATTTGAATTCACGAAAAAGTTCCACGTTTTCATGCAAAACATGACACAAACGGAGCTGAGCTGTAAGATTGGCAGCAAATGAGTGAGCAGTGCAAGACGTGTGTTGCCCATGTTATCCAGGAAATGGAAATTCTCCCACAGTATTATAGCAAAACCAGGGCTTGTCCTGGAATCATGTTCATGAGTCTGTTTAAATGGGTATACAGCAAAACAATTAAGTGCTTTGGTGTACTTAAAAAGATGAGTGGTCCTCTGCCCCAGATTTCACTCTAGTGCTTACACATATAGAGTGGACCTTAGGTGAACTTGGAAAGAGTTAGAGATTTAGGGGAGCTTTTCGTCTTCTCTTCTGTACGTTAGTCACCCTTGTCCATTTCTCCTTCTTCTTTGTCCACTTTCTCCCAAGTGCTCAGATACAAACTTCAAATTTTCCTCTTTGCAAAATCATAAGAAAGCAAATTCACACTAAAACGTAAATACCTAGAAAAAATTAAATGTCTTCTTTTCCAAGGATAGCATTTTAATACTTAAATGTGGTTTATGGCAGAGATTTTCTTTGGCTGTCAAGGCAGGAAAGCATTCTGATTTATCCCTGAGATGACTGTGTTGTCAAGGCTCTTCAAGTAGGCCCGACATGGAAGAACACATGATTCACTCAGTTATATTGTCTTTGTTCCTTGTTGCTTTTGTTTAGTTCCCTATTTTTAATCCCCTGTTACATCACTGTTCTTTTAGGCTAATATAAACTTTTCATTTTTTACTTTGAGATTTGTTTAAGCTTTCTCCCAAGCTTATTCTTTCTTAATTTCCCTCTTCTTAACCAAGCCAACTGCTCCATCCCTAAATCTTTATAAGTATCTCACCTCCAAAAGCTTCCTACATAAAAGTACCACATTCTGCCTCTTTATTGAAGCTTTGATTATTAAATGAAGTTGAACTTCACAGTTTCCTCATTGCTTTCTTATCCACAAAGTGACCTTATCAGCCTAAAGAAAGGAAGGAAGAGAAACTGCTTGAGAATATTGCAAACAAGATTCTCAAAGCTTTCCCTATTTTTCTCTTCTAAGCCTAGTAAAGAATACTTTTGTATTTTTCTACCTCTGAGAATAAATGTCTGGAAAGTAGTCTTCCCTGTTAAAAATTGATCCTTAATCTGAAACAGTTCCTATAGCTTTCCTAGGGTTTATGCTATGCCAGTAAAGGTAAAATAACTAGTTAAGTTTCTTAGTTCAGTAAAGGATCGACTATCAGCATAGCTAAATGAATTCTGGTCAGAGATATCAAAAAGATGTAGTGAAGCTTATAAAACAATGGTCAGCCTCTTCGTCTATGATTCTTTAAAGAAACTTTGTAATTTTCAGGTTCCACTATTATTCAAATGATATATTTGAAGATCTCATCCTTGGATATGGCATTTTTTTAAAGCTGGGGTCATACTTTTGTCCAAAAGGTGAAAGTATTTTATTGTATATTTATTCTTAGTGGACTCTGACTGAGTCATATATAAAACAGGAAGTTCCAGATGATGAAGGAGCATGTTCAATATGTTTAAGAAAGCTCTGTGAATTATAGTGTACTTTATTTTCTCCTCTTCTACTGAATAAGTTTTTATTTGGGAAGATCAGAATATTAGTATGTAATTCTAACCCTTTGGTGGCTTGAGGTGCCAGCTCCCTGCCTGTAGCTGTATGATTTTGTTCTGTTGTTGTTGTTTTGTTTTGTTTTGTCTTATTTACATCATTCTCTTAAATAGAACCAACATTGCTGCCTAAGTACTGTGCACTTTTCTGGGGCTACATGCTGTGCTAAGGTGTGACTATCCCATCCCTCTAGCTTCATGCATTAGTGTCCTTTACTAAAACTGAAGGGAAGACTCACTGTCAGGATGAGGGCTTTACTACATTTTTCCCCTTTATCACAAAATTAGTAGACAGTCCAGATCAAAAGTCTAATCTTTTCCTTTAAATTTATAAATTTAAAAAAAATCTACCTTTTTTTTCAAGATGACTGTGCTGAAGAACTGTATGCTGATTAACAGATGGTTGACCAGTGGTTTTATGAGTTGAAGAAAGGGGCAGGCTAGTTAGCCCTTAGGACACTGAAGAAATGGTCTCGTTTTTCTACATCTCTTTCTTTAGTGGAAAAGGCTGACTGGAAAGTGGGTATCTTCTGGCATGCCCTAAAGGGGCTTTCAGCCAGAACTCCCATGGGCTCCTGACAATGATGAATCCATAGATGAGCCACATACATATTTAATGTATTGGCCAAAGTTGGCTAACATCTGTTTGGGCACATACCCATTCATACAAGTTAATTTCTTTCGAAAATGATTGAAATACAGCTTTTCATTTGAACAAACAAGGATTAAGTAGTTGCCTGCACTGAACGTTTATCATGTACTGTGTAGAGATGAGAAGAACTAGAGTCTCAGCTTTTAAGAAACTTACAACCTACTTGTCTAAACCTTTGAGCTTAGGAATTATTTTTACAATGTGATGTTCTAGATATATCCTTTGAGAAAATTATAGATAATGTAAGCTTATGTTGTTATTACTGTGGTTAAATACTTACCTTTATGTAGTTGCTGTAAGTCCCATTAACACTTCTCCCTCCTCCTACCACCTCTCACCTTCATCCCAGATAGTTGGTGCAGGGAGTGATGAATTGATCTCCAGTGTGGGTAAAGCTAATAAATGTGATTTAGGATGAAAGGCACTGTGTAAATGCTTAAGATGTTGTTATTATTGCTCTCATGCGCTGTATTATTTTTAAATTGTGCATCTTTTTAAGTAGATTATTTGCTCACCACAGTCTCCATTATATCTAAGTAAAGCATTCACAGAAATTTCTAAAACCTTTTCATTTCTCTCTGTAGGTTGTTGTTTCGTAACATTTTATACAAGAAAAGCTGCACTTGAGGCCCAGAATGCACTGCACAACATTAAAACTTTACCTGGGGTGAGTCAGATTACTTTTGTACCAAAATCACTTTATTGCTTGAAAATGGTCCTTTCAACTGATGGTTCTAGTTATGGGTTCTTAGTGCCAAAAATGACTTTGTTCTTTTGAGGAGTGTGTGCTGACCCTCTCTGTTCCCTGCAGCAGCCCAACCAGCTGGCCAGCCCATAAAGAAGTGCTGGCATTCACACTAACAGGGAGAGCCCACAAATAGCGTGTCCCCTGGTTAGAAAATCAGAGTGACCCCACTGGGTACAGTGGCTGCCAAAGAATATTGGGTGGGCTAATATTTTAAAAGAAGGGAAAAAACCAACACACGCAAGTGAAGCAAATGGAAAAGGAAAAGCTTTTACTCACCAGGAACCCCTTTTCAAATTTAGTCTTTAGAATTTCTTTTGAAAGGACAAAATGTACCCTAGATAGCCATAATATTAAGCCTCCTAATGATTTCTAAACATTGCATGGTGGTTAACAAAGTCAATGGTTTAATGCCCAATTTGTGGTTTCATGTTGTTATAGAACAGAAAATACAAAGCTTACAATATTTTCCCCATTTCCTTAATAAACTGATGCTGGATCAGGCAGCTTCATTTGAATTCATTGTTTTAAGGGATTTGTGGCACTTTTATAACTCGCATGCTTTATAAATTTTTCTATGATGTTTGGATATTTTCCCCCATTTCCTGACTATTGGTGATGAGTTAATTCAATATCATAATGATATTCATGGGTTATAATGAAGGACCTGTGGTAAGTAGTGCAAGGATAATGATTTTATTGAAACCTGGTTTACTAAGAATTAAAGCAAGATGGTGTGTGTTTTCAGAGTGTTGTTCTAACTCACCTTTTCATGGTGTAATTCTAAACTTTGTGTTATTTATATCTACACATACTCAAACATGTGTGTCTCCCTAACATGAGCATGTACAAGTACTTTATCCTCCTGACTCCCCAAGGCAAAATAGAAAAGATAGAATTTGTATAATTCATCCTTGTTCCAGTGAAAATTTTATCATATTTGCAGAACCAAGTTTGTTAACCAAAGATTTTCAAAATAGGAGCTTTTGTTTTGGTCTTTCTGACCTCAAATTTGTGACCGTTGTCTCTGCCTCAGCTCTCTGAGTATTGGATTATAGGCATGCACCTTCACACCTAGCCAGAATGTTAGCTCCCTAATCACCCAAAACTAACACACTATGAATGTTGGTCTTCAGTCAGATTTCTTTGGGTTTTTTTTCCCTATACATCTGAGAAAATCAATGACTAGAAAAGGAAATGTATGATATCAGAATGATCCTCCTTTATTCAACCACTTCATAAAACTTCCAAAGTGATTTTTAATAAAACTGACTTTATTCTCTTAAATGTTTTCTCTTGAGGATTTAAAAGTAGTAATATTTCATTTTCATTCTCCATGTAGATAGAGAATTTCCAATATAATTCTAGAAGTATTGGTCATGTAATTGAATAAAGCAACCAAGGCAAATATTCACTGTTGTGGCCAACAATGGAAAAAATAACTTGTTTTTCAGACTCTTAGTCAAATGTGTAGACTATGTTGTGTTCCTTTTCCTAAAAATAACTGGTTTACAGTAATTAGCTATCAATATCCTCAGTATCTTAAAAAATATTTTTGGTGATGAATTACCATTTAAGTTAGTGGATAGCTTGATGCCAAATAGTATCATATATTAACTGAATACAAAGTTCATTTGCACTCACCGTCTCCATAGAAACACAGTTTGGTGTTCTGAAGAAACCTAGAGTTTGATCCCAAAGTCAGTTGATCATACGGCCAATGTTTTAATGGCCAGTTTGTAACTTCATATTGATATAGAACGGAAAATACAAAGGTTACGGTATTTTTCCATTCCTTCCCAATAAAATTTGATGATTAGTACAATTCACAAGAAGTCCAGAGTGAATATTAATAAAATACATGAAATGTATAGAAGGGATGATGAGTGTTTAGGATATCTTAATTTTGTCCATCTTCTTAGCAAACAAATGGCCCTTTCTATGTATTTTCTTCTCTTCTTCCTAAAATTCTATATGTAAAATTTAAAAGTTGTGATTTGGGAGACTTCTTTTTAAGGACAGTAATTTGGAAATTGGAAATATAGTTGGAGGATTGCTTAGAGTCATCTTTTTTCCCAGATCATTTTGATAGGCTCGATTACTCAAGGCAGGTCATTATTTGAAAAGTCAGGTCTGCCTTGTAAGATTCCTAGCTTTCACAGTACACACAGTTGCTACATTTGTCATTTCAATGTGTGGTAAATGAGGACAGAATTCTACACCTTGCATTTATATACAGTTTTATCTGATAAACATCACCCTTAACAGCTGCAGGGAAAACATGAAAGTGGTTGGCTTTCAACTGTGAGCCTTTGGTGGACAGGAAGTAATGGGACCAGACATAAAAGATTAATGCATATTCTTGGGGGGAAAAGTATTACAGGGTGCCTTGCTGTTTGATTACAAGCCTTGGAATTAGTCAACATTTCCATAATTCTAAACCAATATACACCTGTTTTCCCACTGTGATGTGAAGGCACAACTTAATTTAACAGAAACCCTGCTGTGCTAAATCTCTCATTAAATACCAAGTGAGTTCAGTAATTTAAAGTTGTAGCACTACTATTTTAACTGGCTGTCTTCATATTATGAAATTAATAAGAAATTAATGATGCACTTTGCCATATGCCTTCAATTTCTTTTTGAATGAAAATAAAAAGGACAAAGAAAAATGCAGCACCAGGTGACACTTTAAAGCTTTTCTGGTTGTGATCATTTTCTGTAGATAAAATCCATTTAAAAATCAGCCTTTTTTCTAAAGTGTCCAAAACTTTCAATTTATAACAAGCTCAAACGGTGCTAGTTCTTTTCTTTTCTGTATAGGAGATGGATTGCATCACAGGGAACTTTTATCATGCAACCAAACTTGATTCATTCTTAGGGCTTCCTTCACCCTTTATCTTCCTGTCTTAAAGGAAACAGAATGTGGTTAGTGCAGAAGAGAAAGGAAGCTGATAGGTTGACTGTTGAGCATTTTAACATGTCTGCTCTTGGATTTTGTTTTAAAGGGAAACTAACTTTGCAGGGCCTGAATAGATTTTTGACCTTTCACATGAGGTGTGGGAGTTAGATTGAGATGAAAGGTCAGTGTTTTGGGGTAACCTAGGACGTATTCCCTAATTTTCTCTAAGATATTTTATAACTGAGAAAAATCCTATCATATCTTCTGAAAGAGCATAAATCGTAGAAATAATGTAGAGGAAATGAAGAGGGCAAAGCTGTAGACCGGACAGTCATGCTTGCCTTGATCCCCTGAACACAAAATATCTAGGCATGGTGACGTGTATTTATAATCCCAGACTTGGGAAGGCAGAAACAAGAGGATACCCGGGGACCACTGGCAGCCAGCCTAGCATAAGTGGTAAGCTCCACATACGTGTGTATACATGCCCATCCACGTATACAGATATTCAAACATAAGGAAAAAGAAAAGAGGAGGAATGAAGGGAGTCTGCTCAATAGCTCCTCATTGAGAGGCGGAAGTGGGAATCAGGGAGTCATTTCCTTAGTCTGGTCAAGCTTTTCTCTAGAAAATGTTGCTGGATGCTTAAGTAACATCAAATCACAAATATGGTGCCTACTAGTGACAAATATTTCATGAGTTAAGTAAGTCACAAGTAGTTACTGAGTGGCTGCTGTGTTCCAAGCAATAAACTAGGTTTTGGTAGTAAGCAGCAGAGTTCAAACTTGATGGGCCTCTGTTTCATCTAGCTGAAGGATAGAAAGTGGACAGACTTGGTCTCTGCTGATATTTGTCGCGTGTACACACACACCCTTGGGGTCTCCAGTGAGTAGTACATTGATAGCTTGAAGGGAAATGTTTTGCCTGTGTCTGTACAGGCTACCTGATGAGCCATTACGTTTCCTGAAGTATAATTGTTAAATTGACTTTTTCCACTCCCAGTGCCATTTGTATTCTTGGAAAAATCCTGGTTCCCTCTGATAGCAAGCTGGGCTTAACGAGAGGTTCCTTTGGGCTAGAGATACAGATCAGTGGTAGAGTGGTTGCCTAGTATGTGCGAAGTCCTAGCTTCAATCCCCAGGATCACAACACAGGAAAAGATATTAATCATAATTTATAAAGTTATAAATCCCCAGCACCCATGTAAACGCTAGGTTTGCAGCTGTAACCCTAATGCTTGGGGTCCCCAGGACAAGCTAGCTAGCTACACTAGTCAAGTTGGTCTCAGTTTTCAGACCCTGACTCAGCTCAGTAAGTAAGGTGGAGAGAGATTGAGGACGATACCTGATGTGGACCACTGACCTACACACACATACTTACCACACACAAACCTCCTCACATATCAGTATGCTTTCCCACATATGCACGCAACACACATACACACAATTCTGAGACAAAGTTTCACGGTGTAGCCCAGGTTGGTCTTAAACTTGAAGTCCTCCTGCCTCAGCTTCCTAAGTGCTGGGTTGACAGGTGTGTACTACCAACCCCAGTGATAGTCTCTGGGTTGAGGCAGAGCAGTGTTATTCACAAGAAATGGCAGCGTGTACCATTGTGTAGCCCAGACAGAAAAAAGCTATTATAAAGGCAACCCTGTAATACTCATTTTGTTTTCATTGACCTTATTTAGCTCAATTAAAAAATAAAAACCAAAAGTCCTTAATGGAAGCATAGAAATACCACCAAGGCTGTTTCAGTGATCAGATATCAGAGCCAAATATCCTTGTGCCACTGATAGACCTATGCTGTATGTATGTCATTCATTGTTCAAGGTCTTAACACACTGTCTCTAGCAATAAGGCTTTTGGATTGGAAATCTACAGCAGCACCATTAGAGCATTCAGTGTATAAATTAATTTAATTAAAGATGTAATAACAGAGGAATACAGTTTTTAAAAAGCTCTTAAATTTTAACAGCAAGGAGGAATCTGTGGAATCTAAATGTCTTGTAAAATATTAATTGCAAATTTCTTCCAGACATTTTCTCTGAATATGCCTCACCTTTTCCTTTTTAAAATCACTACGAGTTTTATTAAATGCAGTTTATATTAAGGAGTTATGGCCCTAAGAGAAGGTTTGTTTAAAGCACTCCATTTTAGCAGTGGCATTTTATCATAGCACATGCAGTGCAAGTAAGGCCTTCACATGGTTGAGATATAAAAACAAATGAACCTGATCCAGTAGGAGGGAACTATAAATACCAAAGGCTTCTGGGACAAGAGTTCTCACCCACATGAAGTGAATGGAGCCATCCTTCACTTGCCCAGAGGAAATAATTTACCTATGTGGGTAGGCACTTTCTTCCCAATTGGGCTTTGACTTAACTCTCCACAAAATTGTCCCCCTGTGTCCTTTAATAGTGGAATGCTAAGGTTCTTTTCAACAGAACAACTTGGCTCTCACTGATACCAAATTCAACTTTCTCATTATAATTCATTTTGAAATACTAATTTTCTTTGGGGCACCTCCTAATTATGAATATGCATTTAATGACTTTATTCTGAGAACTATTGTTGTTATTATTTCTCCATTATCATTACTATTTCTGTCATGAAATCTCTCAATCCACATCTCCTCATGTCATGGAAATTTCCCCTAAAACCATCCCATTTAAATAAAAAATTAAATAGACCAAGTTAGGTAATTTTTTTCTCAGATCCTCTATCTTCTAAATTGTTCTGAAAAAACAGTCGAGACATCTATACAAATAGGTTTGCATCTCATTGAACAAAATTTTATTAAATTTGTATTGTTTGCAAGGTACCTTCTAAATACTAAGGAATACAACAGTAGTAGCAATACCCTTTATAGCAAAATCACCAAGAAAAATAATCCTGCACCATGTTTATACTCAAAAAATGTTCAGCAAATAACTCTTGAAAATATAATGTCAAATAAAAGGCTACTCTTATTTATTTATTGTAGCATTTCCGAGTAGTCAAATTTTACTTTAAAAAGACATTTCTGCTTATAAGTACTCCAAATGTTCCAAAATATAAAATGACTGCAGATTTGTATAATTATATATATATGATTATCTGTTTCATATATAAATGTATATACATTTATGTATATCTATATATACCTATAAATGGATGTATGTTCACACACATATACATATAGATGTCTGTTCCATCAAATACAGAGCAATATAACATAAAATCTTATTTTCTTTTTTGCCTGCCCATGTACTCTTAATTGCTTCACTAGTAACATTCTTATCTTAGACTTTGTGAACTGTCTCAGCTCCCCAGTACAACGAAAATTCTTACTTATGAATCAGAGTCTTGGCTGATGCTCTGTTCATGGGAGAGGGTTCTTGAGGAGTGCCATTCAGTACTGATAATCCCTGCTTTTTACCTTCTTAACAGAAGAAATGTGGGTGCTGGAGAGATGATGGCTCAGCAGTTAAGGCACCTGAGTTTGATTCCCCAATACTCACATAAAGCACATGCATCAGGAGTTTGTTTGCAGTGACTGGAGGCCCTGGTATGCCCTCTCTCCCCTTTCTTTCTCTCTCTCCCTCTTTCAGTTAACCGGGTTGACTCCTAGGCTATCTATAACCTCCTACCCCATGGATTGATCCAGTTTGCCCTTGGAGGAGCATACCCAGCTGATTGGGGACAGGGAGGAGAGAAATTGGGGAATTGGGGACATCAACACATTATTCACTCATTCAGTGTATCTAATTATGGATAATAAAGATATAATTAAAAACCTTTAAAGATGGGAGAGGGTATGGGGATTGCTGAATAAATAATGCTGCCAGAGAAGCTTCTGGACTCTGCAAAGAACTATGCTTTATAAAACACATTTGCTGTGAAATGTGTAAGCCAGGACATCCATTTGGTATGCCTTCTACAGATTTACATTTGCAGAATTTGCCTTGGGGTAAAATATTTGGCTCCATAGACGGCTTGGAGCCATTTCCTGGTTGCTGGTATGGGTTTTATCAGGTTCTTAAATCTTGCCTAAATACAATCTAAACAAAAAGGACTTAGGTTTTTCTTTAAGATGATCTAACAACTATGGTATAGAGTACCAAGGTGTGGTTGCATAAGAGTCCCAAAGGTGCAGAAACCCCTTCTCATCTTAGAATTCACACCAGGGTGAGAACAGAGGCTAAGTGTGGCACCCACCCCAAGTGGGACTCAGTCACAGGTATGGCAAAATTAGAGCCAGGAAGTTGGAGGATGGAGGGAAACCCTTGACCCAGTGATTACCAGTCTACAGGCTCTGATCCCAGGGAACTTAAGTATATTTTAGTACTTCATAAAAGACAAGGGAGAATTATTTATTTTACCCACCACAAAGTTTTACATACCACCTGAATGGTGGGTTGTTTTGCTTTAAACTGGTAGACAATCAGCTCACTAACTTGGACTGGCAGTTAATATGTATGATTTTGATTTGGAAAACAACATATTTTTAAGCATGGCCCATTCAATACAAGGTGAAAACAGGGAGCCAACCACAACATTTTGTTTAACTAATTAGTTATCAGTTATTGTGGGGGGACAACAAAACCCTGTAGAAGCTGTTTCATTTGTATTTTGCCAACAGCATAGTCTCCGTGTCAAACTTAATTATCATGAGGGTTTACAAAAGAATCTGTAGATGCCCTGACCCTGGCTCCTGATCAGATTGATAAAATTGCTCTGTGTCATTGTTTGAGGGATATTGACATCCAGTGACTTTATGTGATGATATGGTCGGATAGCATAATAGGAAAATGAAGTGATAGATTTCAGAGATCACCATTTCTCTATGATAGTAGAAGATTAAATGAAAATGTTAAGTTGACTTTTTATAGAGCTCAGTTTGCTCTATAAAAAGGTTGATAAGATTTCAAAAGATCATAGGGTAAAATCTAAGAATTTGATTAAAGGGCTGGATGGAATTACAAAAAAAAAGCTATGATAATCAAATGAAAGAAGGAAAGCTTAAAGCTAGAAAACTTGTCCTAATTCTGTCTTTAGTGTGTGGGAACTCTGAGAATTTATCACCTGAATTGCTGAGTCTTTCACATAGGCGCTGAGCATAGATCAGAAGACTTCTCTGTCCAGTTGAAGCAGAGTGGCCAAATCATAGTCTCAAGATTTATGCATATGACATGGAGCAATGTGGAGAAAGTCTCCCTCACCCACTGAGAAGTAGAGAATGGATGATCATGGGAGGCTGAGACCAGAATCAAAAGAAGTCTTAGAACTCCACTGCACAGCCAGGTCTGGTTAGTGCAAGGGAAGGCACTAGTTACTTAGGGTGAGGGAAACAAGGTGGGGGGGAAGCTTTGTATATTCTATTTGCTTTTATTAGAGGCTGTCATTGTACACAGGTGCTCAGGAAGTCTCATTAGTATTATGACATCAGCTATTAAAGTTCTTTTAATAATAAAACAATATTCCAGGACCATATCATTACAGCTCTCACTACCCACAAGTTATTGAGATGAAAACATAAACACTGAACAGTGCATATGGGAGGTTGCACAAAGGGACACCATAACAAATATTCTCTTTCATACTCTCATTGTTCTGTCATTGCTTCCCAGTAGTACTCAAAACGCATAAGTCTGCATATGCCTCTCCTCCACCAGCATTTTAAAGCACTTGAAATTCTTCCTCTCCTTCACCTGCAAAACCCAGTGGTTGGACTGATTCCTAAAGGAGTCCTTTCTGTCCTGCAAAATTGTACTTTGTCTTCTGTTCCTTGACTATAGACATCCTATTGAAGGAGAAGATCATTTACCTCTATGTGAGACTGTCCCTCCCTAAGTTACTGGAGTTGTTAGTAACCAGAGAGTAATTGATGTACGTAAATCTGGTTCACTCAAGGCTTGACTATCCACTTTGAAATTCTCCAGGTATCTGCTTCCTTTTCCCTACTGAGAACCCACAAGGAACAGTTCTTTTTCATCCCATTGAGGAACAGGGGGGGGGGGGGAGGGAAGAGGATGAGCTGTAACAAGTCAGCTTAATTCCTTATCTATAGCCTGGTTGGACACAAAAGGATATTTAACCTAATGAGGTTTCAGGATTACTGGTGGATTCCTTTTACCTATTTGATTCTTGTCTCCAGTTAACAAGGATAAATGAGTTGTCTGTGTTTGTAAATAGATTTATGAGGTTATTTCTTTGTTATCCTTTCTAAAAACAAACATTTCCTGTGATGTATTGATAGCATTCACCTTGTTAAATGGAGGACACTGAAATGCCAGAGGTTAAATTAACTTCTTGGTTCTGTTTCAGCTGTGGCCCATGTGTCAGAGCATTTAGACTCAGCTCTGCCTTCCATGTAAAACACACTCTTTCGCAGGCACTAATCATAGAAAATGTGCTGGGCCAAGAAGTATGTTTGCTCAAAACTGGGGTGTAAGGCCTTCTCTAAGAGGAAGTTGCAAACCAAAGATAGTCATTACTGTAAGAGAAATTGCTTAGCAAAAATTATTATAAATGCAACACCTTTCTTCAGAGGAGTGTAGCTTTACCAACATCATCTCATTGACATTCATGTTATTAGGAGGCTTTTCTTTATCTGCATCCACAGACATTAGTTACCAATCCACAATCTGCATTCTAATGCCTGTCTCCATCCAGCTGGCCTCCCTACACTCCCAGCTCTCTGCTTCCCTGTTATTTAGGGGGAGGGCATGACAGGACCTCAGAAGACTAAGGCAGAACCCTCTAAGCTCCACGCATGAAGCACCAGGTAGAAAAATCAGGCCATTTCCATGAACTGAAGGTGGGAAAATAACTAGAAGCTTCAGCCCACCCACCATCACCATACTCTGCTGCCTTGAAAACACTTGAAGGCCTTTAGAAAGCAGCTAGCTTCGCTCTGTGGTTTTCTTGATGTGGAAAGTAAGGCTTATGCAATGTAGTCTGCATAACCATCTTGGCCTCTCTATGTCTAGCTCTGACCAGGAGAGCCTGGGCTTCAGCATAGATGAGGGCATTGTAAAGCAGAATCCAATAGCAAATTCTCAGACATGCTGTGAAAAGACTAACCGTAGCCCCTCCTCTGCCCTGGAAACCAGTGCCTGCTGCTGTCATGTTAGCAGAGGTGCTCACTCCAGCCCCTCTGGTTCACATCCTGCTGTCTTTTTTTTTTTTTTTTTTTTTTTTTTTTTTTTTTTTTTTTTTTTGGTTTTTCAAGGTAGGGTCTCACTCTAGTCCAGGCTGACCTGGAATTCACTATGTAGTCTCAGGGTAGCCTTGAACTCATGGTGATCCTCCTACCTCTGCCTCCCGAGTGCTGGGACTAAAGGCATGCACCACCACGCCCGGCACATCCTGCTGTCTTTTGTCCCTCCAGTCAGTTCTTCTTCAGCAAAAGAAGAGTTAGGATGAGAAGCTGAAGCGGTGACTCTGGATAGTCTATGTCATCATCACATTGTGGTCTGTCTTCATATGAATTTAGAGTAGTAGTTATATTTTGGAGACAGGTTACCTCTCCACTCTCTTAGTTATCAGTTAATCATACTATGGTGGCCTCTGAACCTAAGATTACACCAAAAGGTTCTCAAAGACCTTAAGGCTCACAATCCATAACATGGTCAGATTTTCAGTGACAGGAAGGACTAAGTAACAAGAAATTCACCTCTATCCCAGGAAGTTGAACTTGGTGATAGTTGGTTGTCGCATATATTCTAATCTGTGAAATTTAGTACCTTATGTGCTTGCCCAAACACAGTACAGTTGCTTCTCCAAAAGAACACTTATTTAAGTACTCACCAAGAAACTATGCCAAATATTTTGCACTAATGTAGTAATGGGATCTAGTGTACAGTAGTAGTCTCAAAATGTTTGGTGGAAGATACAGCAGTAGTTATAGAACCTTAGAGTATGTTTCTAGCATATTTTCTTCCATAAATGTTTTGTCTACTTGGCTTCCATTTTTCAGTAGCTTTCAGAATTTAAATAATTACAACCAAATAAATTTAAATTAATATAAGTAATATCTAGCATTTTTATTTGGCTTCCATTTTTCAGTAGCTTTCAGAATTTAAATAATTACAACCAAATAACAAATTTAAATTAATATAAGTAATATCTAGCATTTATTAAGTGTTTGCTGTGTCCTGGGAATACAGCCAAGAGCTTCATATATAACTGATCTTATATAGATAATAAAATTGTGATGATTTATTTTCTGACTCTGGTTGCTTTTTTTAATCACAAGTTTGTTAAGGGAGTTAACCTAATAGAGAATATTTTCTAGTGATAAATGAATATCTTTTCATAATAATTATCTTTTTCCAACAAGATACAAGTAAAATAATACCTTTTCTATGAGAGATATGTTCCAATACCCCTTAGCAGGCACCTGAAACCTCAAATAGTACTAAATTCTGTAAATACTGTTCTTTCTTGTATGCATACTTTTGCACACATACAGGACTTAGGATATGCTGGCTAAAGGAATGGTGGTAATGTATAGGTCAGGATTGAGCAAGGCTTTATTATGCAACTGAGAATGACCCGCAGTTTGAAACAGCAAATTGTCTACTTCTGGAATCTTCCTTGAATGTTTGAGGGCTGCATCTGAGTATAAGTAAACAACAGAAAGCGAGACCTCTAATGAGAGAGATGACAGGCAGCTAAGCTCATTCTGTCTGTCTAATACATTGCCAATGACTTATAATTGGTTTTTTGAGCTATCATTTAAGTAGGTACATAAGCTTTAGTCTATATTTTGATTAGTTCCATCTCTTCTTTAGATCATAGGGGCACCTTAATCACAATTCTTTAAAAAAAAAAAGTCCTTACAAGAATCACAGAGTCACTTATTAGAGAATCTTAGTCACTAACTATCCTGAGTCTTTCCCGTTACTCCCATCCAGATGCAAAATGCTTATATGTCATTAACAAAAGTTTAATACCAGTAAAGAAAATACATGTCAAATCCTCAAGAAATCCTAATTTCAGTAGGTTTCTGTTTGCTACAGTGTTATGTGGGTCAACAGAGGGAGAAAAGACCTAGGAACAAAGAAAGTAGGCCAAACATGGTGAAGATCACACCCTGGAGGAGCTTACATTGCCCAACCTCCCTACTTTATAGATAAAGAAATTGTAGTTCTGAAAGGTCAAGCAACATAACGTGTGTTAAAGATTACAGAAGCACTTAGTGCCAGAGGTAGGACAAACAAATCATGCCATGGCCCTATAATTTCCCTATTAGATTATGTGAAATGCCTCATTTTAAAGAATCAAAACTTCAGAACCCAAATTACTAGTCTGCCCTAGCATTATGCTCTTTAATATGAGGCTACTGGCATTTTCTTTTCTCACTTTCATTCTCTAAGAAAAGGCATAACAGTAATCTTTCTGGCCATTTACCTAAATTATACATGCGGTAAATGAATCTACAAAGAATTGATGAAAAAAAAAAAGAAACTGGTCCTTAGTACTCACATATATTTGCATGTAGAGCTTGGTCAATGATTTCCAACTTGGGTTCTTAATAAAATCACTTGGGAATCTTTTTAAACTACAGATGCCTAGGACACACCAGAAGTAAGTTAAATAAAATCACTTGAGTAGGAACCTAGCATCAGCCTTTTTTACAGCTTCCCAAATGGTGCCAGCATTGAGCAAGGTTAAGAACTAGTTGTTCAAAGAAATATCCAACATCAACCCCACAGACTGGGTGTTGATGATCAGCTCATTTCTTTTTCTGTAACTGGGGTTTTAAGACAAAAGTTCCAACAAGCCTAGGCTTAGCCAGCCATCACAGTTCACCAACTGAAAAATAATAGGTAACAGTACAAAGCATCAAAAGGAAGTTGAGTAAGTGTTCATTGGGAAGAGAAACAGGAAAGTCCAGTGGTCTGAAGTTCATCTTCGGTCAACTGACATGAGCTTTAGGTTTAAATAGAGGAAGAAATGGCAGGGGGCAAGACATATGCAGAATTAGTCCTGGCCAGGGTACTGTCTGTGATCCATCTCTCAGTTCTGTTTCTGTAAGGTAATCAGAAACGGCTTCAGAAAACAAGTTGGCTTTCATGAGAAGATTTTTGCTCATGCCATAAGGTATAGCCCTTGCCATTATGGATAATTGCACTTATGGGTAAGGGGAGTCATTGAAACTGCAAGGCTTAGCGGTTCGTAATATCCATGGTGACTGCAAATAGTGACTACAGCCATTTAGGCACCTTTTCAGAGTCTGGAACAGGACATTATAATAAGCTGAAAATATGGTGCTTAGTAGTTCATAGTTTGGTGCCTTCAGACTTTATGGGTCATAAAATACATTAGGCATCACAAGTTTTTAAATAGACAATCCTTGAGTAGTTGGCATGTATATTGGTCACTTTTCTCCTAGCTGTGACAAAATTCCTGACAAAAGCAACTTAAGGAAGATTTGTTTTGGTTAAGTTTGAGGTCCATTATGACAAGTAAGCGACATGAGCGTAAGGTAGTTGTTCACATGGCATCTAGTAATGAATGTCACTGCTCAGCCGACTTTCTCCTTTCTATTCAGATTGAGTCCTCAGCACATGGAATTGTATCACCCACTATTAGGGTGGGTCTTCCTACCTCACTTCATCCAGTCTAGAAACTCCCTCACAGACATGCCCAGAGATTTGTCTCCTAGATGTCTCTAGATCCTGTCAACTTGACAATCTAGAGTAACCACCACAACATGTTTATGTTCAGAGGTAATCAGTAAACTTTGCTATTGCTTTTTTTTAACACAAAGTAAAGCAGACTAATGCAGAGACGCCTGCTTTCAGTTACCTTCCAGGCCCAAATGAGGAACCAGTGCTTTTTATAGCAGAACGTTTCTAGTCCTGTTACATTTCCAAGTCCATCTGGACTCACCAGGACACACTCTGTCCCACTGATTGTCTCATTCTTAGCCTATGTGTAGCCAGTTTTCATACATGTACATAATGTATTTTCATCATAACCCCCTCCAATTACCTTCTTTTGTCCCCCAATCCCTTTAACTGAACCCCCTCTTCTTTCTAGCTAATCCCTCTTCTATTTTAATGTCTTCTTCTTCTTTCCCCCTCCTCCGTCATCCATGAAAGAATGTCGATGAGCCCAATATTGTGCAGTCTTGTGCAGGTAATGACAGCTGCAGCAAGGTCACGAGTCCAATAAACACATGTCCAGAAGATAGCACTCCACAGCAGTCCTCTCACATGGAAGTCCTGGCTCCTGCATTCTTTCCACAGTGTTCCCGGAGCTTTGGAAGGAATGAGAGAGATGCCTCACTCGGTGCTGAGCACTCAGGTCACTATTCCTGTTATGTTCTTTCTACAAGTGCAGCATAGCCTCACCAACTCTCTTAGCCTCTTCCCAGGCCCACACCTATATTGCACCCTAGTTCTGAGTATATGTACGCATACAGAGATAACCATGTGGATTTCTTAGAATGACTGCGATATTCATTTCATAATTATCAATAATACCAAATGGACTGTGTAATATAAACTTTTTTTTTTAAAGTTAAGCTAAGGCCTGTGCAATATATATTTGAGAAGCTTTGTTTTATAGGACTAGCTGTCACCAGCACTGTTTTCTGGATGTTTCTGTCATACTACACTGTAAGGCAACCCTGAATGTATGTGAATATGCCTCTCTAACAACCACTTAATTGATAATGTCCCCTCATCTGAGGACTAAAAAGGAGCAAGATCTGCTGTGCCTAACAAGACTTCTTTTCTCCTGAATCTTTTTCCAGATATTTGAAAGACATAATAGAATAAATAAAGCTACAATGATGCTCTGCGTGTTGAAGGATCTTTAGTGGGCAACTATATTTTCCCCTCCCAATTTCTCTTCTAAAACCTACTTGGCAGTTTCTAAGTGGGACCCACATAGAATGAACACATCTTAGACTATTAAGGAGTAAATAGAATCTGTGCTAATTTAGCAGTTGTTATGTTGTTTTTGTTTTTCCTGTCTCGAATAAGATGATTATAAAGCACAAGGAACAATTTTCTGCCTACAAAGAATTAATAAGCAATACTTAGCACCACATTTCTACCTTGTGGAAACCATAGCACTGCAGAGTCCCTGCTGCTTCATCATTTGTGGATTTAAAGTTACTTATTAGAAAAGGAAAGTATTTATTATGCTGTTTCTCTTGACACCCACAGCATGAGAGACTTTTGCTGATGAAGAAGATGTAACTATCACCTGAATGCACACACTATTTAATAAGGTTTTCTGTATATACACTTATTTCTCTTCAATTTGGGGACTTAAAAAATGTGATTTAAAGTAAACCAAAAGTATTCAGTGAGAAAAAGATAGCTTGTCCAACAAATGATGCTGTCAAAACTGAATGTCCACCTACAGAAGAATGAAATCACATCCATACTGCTCTCATTGTATAAATGTCAAATAATAATGGATAAAGGACCTCAAACTTAGTCCATTAACTCAGAAAGTACTAAAGGAAAAACTATAGAATATGCTCCAGGATAATGACATAAGCAAAATCTTGCTGAACAGGACTCTGATAGCATAGGAATTAGCCCCAATATTCACCCAATGGGACAACATGAAATTAGCAAGTTTCTGCATAGCACAAGAAACCATTGCAAAGCAACAGCCTACAGAATGGGATCAAGTCTTTGCTATCTGTACTTCAGTCAGGGGGCTAATAACCAGAGTTTCCAAAGAACTACAAAAGTTAAACACCAGAAAAACTAAATTACCAATCACCGAATGGACTAATAACCTGGACAGTTCACAAAAGAAGAGACACTAATGACCAGCAAGTACTTAGGAAATAAAATCAAAACAACCTTGAGATCCTTTCACCAGTGTGCTTTATTCTCTGTTAGCATTTCAGTTTTTTCTATTCTTAGCTACAGATTTCCTAAGGGTAGGGAGGGAACCTTAGAGCCTAGCTTAATTCCCCCACACCATAGATGGTACCCAGCAAATGTTTCTGAATCAGTGAAGTCTCAAGAATATCTTTTAGTCATAGATACTCTCAGTAAGAAAACAAGCATTTATACTTACCACAAGAGTTCTTCATCAACTAGTGAGGAGGAGTGAGAAGTGGAGGCATGATCTCAGTTCTTCCACTTCTCAGTGCAGCTGTTTGAGGCCAGTGGAACCCTGCTCTGCAAACTAGAAGTATTTATAGAGTCATAAAGAATTGTTAGCTTTAAATTGTATTCCTAAGTGAATGAAGAAATGAGTTTATGACCATGCAATGCTTTACAAGATTCCATATCTAGACACGTCAGAAAATAGTAAAGGTTTGCTGTCCACAGATGGTTTTGACTCTTTCTTCTTAGTATTCCTCCTTTGTGTCCTTCTCTCCCTTTACATTTTCCATTTATGTTTTGGTTAGGCTGTATTTGAAGGCTTCAGCTTTGAATTTGATTTTTAGAAGACTGAGCTTCAGGATGAGGTTATTTTTAAAACTGAGCTGTCATTATTAAGCTCTGCCAACAAGTAATTTCTAAAGTTGGTAAACGATCTCACACATTAAGAGTAGAAGGTGGAATTCAAAATGAGACAGTGACATGAAACTCAAACTCACAAAGAATTAGCAGCACTACCGAAGAAATCTTCATTTGGTAAAATACCAAGCGAAGTTAGTACTGCTGTAGAAGATGAGATGAAGACAGCTGCTAAGAACGGTATCAAATGTCTTGGTTAGATGTTGACTGGATTTGCATTTTAAACATGGATAGCCCTTAAGGTGTTTTTCTAAACTTGCCATTTCTTCTTAGAAGAAAAATGTTTTGTTTTGTTTAGCAGTTGTGTGTATGTGTGTGTCATGTGTATGAAACAGAGAAAGAATAATTTCTGCTTCAATAAAGTTTGAAAAGGAAAATCACCTTGGTCATCTGCTTTCATTCACTTAGCATAAATCTCAAAGGTCATGAAGATAGTTAAAGAAATAAAATAGAAAAGAATTCTGAATGAGGTATATTATTTTTCTATTCTAAATGAAGTTGCCATTCTTAAATCAAACCGTACTTTATGAGACAATGCAACTTGCAGAGGGTGGGAATGTTAAACACTAATAATTGTGGCTGGAAACTCAGCATTCAGACTCTTGATTTGATGAAATGTCTGTATGCTGTCAGAACGTTTGAGATTAAATAGTTGCCTTAAATTTTCAAGTTAGTTTTGAATCAGATATGCTTGTTACAGGAGTACTTCTGTGGTGGCCTTAGATTGTCTAAAAACTAAAAGGAAACTAGAGACTGCTGGACAAACAGCTACTTAAAGTAGATGAAGGACACTTTGTGTCCTGTACAAAACATTTATTCTTTGACTAACTTAGAGTGTTGTCTTATGTCATCAAAACTGTTTGACTTGAAGTAAAACCAGTAAAAATGTTGTAGGTGAATTATTGAAAATATCTCCAGGCCTCTGAGAGGAAAAAAACCTATAAACACTGAATTTCTGGGGTTTTTTATCAATCATCAGGAAAGAGAATGATGTAGTTCTGATGCTATACAGTGGATGAATTTAAATTATGAAGTTGTCCTATTAAACTGTTTCTAAGCTAGAGAAGTAACAGCTTCACGTGATTCAGCCTAATGTGCAGTCCAGGAGGCTGTGTAGCAGTTAAAGTACCAAAGGAACATGGGGCTGACATGCCCGAGAAAGGAATGAGCTTGTTGCAGAGGTGCCCTGGAAGGAAAGGGACTTCCCCAATTGGAATAGAAGAGAAATGGAGCACAGCAATGAGAAATGGGCGGAAAAGAGTCTGGGTTGAGCAAAAGTCCCCTGAAATGTAGGCCAGCAAGTTAGAATTTAATTTTGGAAGATAATTGAAAGTTTTTGTGCAAAGGAGATCAGGACCTGAGTTTTAGGAAACGTCAGTAGGAAATGGTGTAGAAACAACTTGGGAGGCAATGACCAGAATTGATGAGGAGGCCCCTATAGGCATCCAGATGAGCAGAAGTGATGACGTAGTGGCTATGGAAATAGGAGAAGAAAAGAAATTTCATAATGATAAGTCTAATCTGGGAATTCCAAGAAAAAAATTAATCAAATTTAAGAGCAAGGCAGAATGCTGTTTGGAGAAGTAGGAAACAAAGGACAGGTTCATAAGCCAGAGGCGGTTTTGCACAAGCTGCATTCTCCAGTGGATACTCAGAAGAAAACAAGCCCTGAGGGTTGGAGGGGGGAGGCATGCAGAGAGGCAGGGTGACAAAATGGGCATCTTCTCAGAGTGGAGGGTACAAAAGGCTGGGGTATCAGCTCTCACCAGCCAGCAGGTTTTTTTTCTGTACATCCCAGCTCACTGACTACCTGAAAAGAGCCAGTGTGCTGTACATGGAGCCAAAGACTGTGAGATCTGAGGCCAAACACAGTCAATATGAGCAGAGACTAGTGCCAAAATGATAATTTGTTGTTAAAAAAGACTCATTTCTCTTAAAACATGAGCTTATACAGTTTTGGGCATGTGGCATTTAGAATTAGAAGTATACACAGCAAGCAGGTCATGGAGCCTCTGGGTCAAGCAGTATTCTTTGTGTGCATTTTGCATTGCTCAGTTAGGCAGCTCATCTGATTTAGCATCTGTGTAACATCTGGAAGAATGAGTATTTGAGCATCATCGTTGACTTTGGAAGACAGCTCCACAATCAAAAAGAATATTGGTTATCTCCCACTTAGTGATAATGGCGTATTATTACCTTTGTCTTAATTCTGGCTCATTCATCAGCAGTGATTTGGATCTTCAGCTGTCATGCAAAGTTTTGTAGTCTTTTGCTATACTTGTAGCTGTCACGTGTTTAACTTCGGCAGCATTATAATCCTGTCAGACCTTTCTTACGTTGGATCTTTCCATTTATCTTCCTTTTTAAATTTTTTCATATGCTCCAGTTTAGGCTGGAGGGTGTTTTTGTGTTTAAAGCATGTAGATCTTAACAAGATGTTTTTACACAAACCAAAGAACAATCATGCCAAGTTTTGCTTTTGCTTTTATTTGGGAGCTCAATTAATTGGACCAGACATTTATTATATCACAAAGGCACTGTGACCAAAGCGGATAATGTTATCAAACAAATTTGTACACAGTAACTTCCAAGCATAATAATAGCAATGTACCATACTAAAGAAATGGTCAGTTTGGTACCAGATCTATTAAAAGTGTTTTTTTTTAAATAGCATGTTTCTGGGTGTGGTGGCACCCAGAAACACTTACCCTTAATCCCAGCACCTGGGAGGCAAAGGTATAAAGATAACTGTGAGTTTGAGGCCAGCTTGGGACCACAGAGTGAGTTACAGGTCAGCCTGGACTACAGTGAAAACCCTACCTTGAAAAAAATACAACAAAAATATTGTGTGCCTTTATAACTAATATACTGTAATATGTTGAATAAAAGCTAAGATTTCTATTCTTCTTGAGTAGCAATGCTTCTGAAAGCTCTATCCCACACTGTTAATTATGTGTTTTTTTTTATTTTGTGTGTATGTGTGTACAATGTGGTGTGTATGGTGTATGAACATGCATGTGCTCTGTGACAGCCCATAGCTCACCTGCAGTTGGGGTCGCTCTCTTGTGGTGGCCCAAATGGAACGTCAGGTGTTCTGCTCTGTAACTCTTCTGCCTGGTCTTGTTTTTGAACCAAGTCTCTCTTCACTGTTTCTGGAGCTTTTCTGACTCCATATGTGCTCAGACCTCTGCTCCTCTGCAGACCTGGGGTTACAGGTACATGTGGCCACACTTGTTTGTTTTACATGGGATCAAGAGATTTGAACTCAAGCAGTCTTAGGCCCTCGTGCTTGCATAGGAAGTGCACCTAACTAATGAGCCATCTCTCCAGCCCTCACGGAAATTCTTCATTCGTGACCTAGGCCTCCTGATTTAAGCCTTTTCATCTTTCTTCTAATTTTAGGAATAAATAAAGCAAAATGGAAGCTTATATTATTATTTAGTATAAAAACACAGAACTTAATCATAGTTAATGAGTATAATAAATGTTAGTCTGTACCTTCTCTTGTTTGGTATGTGTTTTATACACAGAAGGCAACATAGGCTGAATAACTAGGAGGCCAAGTTACAGATTGGCTTGGGAAATGTTATTTGACAGCTGATTAGAGTAATCTGTCAGAAATGATGACTTAATCACCATAACAGACTCCAAAATCCCTCATAGTATTCTACACAGAGTAATCTAATTTTCTTGCAATATATTCTTATTTTTTTGCCAGGACTAAACAGTTACATTGCTTATTGCTTACATTCTCCACTATAGTATACTACATTACTCTAGCAGAAATGTAAATAGTGTGATTAAAGTTTTTAAAAAAAAGACTTGGTGTCCAATAAATAAAAGCAGATATGAAGATTTCTAATTCTGAGTTCTTTATGCTTTCCTCTGTCACTGAATTATTAGTATATATGAAAATGCTGGGAGTTGAGGAATATTTCCTCAAGGACCAAGAGAGTAGCTTGAAAATAAATCTTTTTTTTTTTTTGTTCCCCAGGTGAACTTCTATACTATGTGAAATAATGATGATAATAACTTTATTGGGCATGTGTAGCAGTCAAAGTTTTAAGCACTTCGTATATACCAGTGGCTATGAAGAAGAAATTATAGTTTGTTTTTTGCCATGAGTTTTTCTCTGGTTATGATTTGCCATGAGAAAAAAATGATAACTTATGATTCTTACTTTTATCTCACTGAAATCTCTTTTTTTTCTGGCTTAGAGCATTTTATAAAAGTATGCCAGTGAACTGATTTAAAACTTGCCATGGACTTACTGTGGGGCTCACTGGTCATATACAAAAGAATAATCAGGAACAGCACTGTGGCAAAATGCAGATGAGTCTCATGCGTTTTACTTCTACAATGAAATTTGCATCTTCAGAGGGAGATAGTTTTCTCCAGAACTTCCAAAGAAGTATTAAAATAAGTTGGCCTGTACTCCAGGTATTTAACACAGCCAAATGCCATAACCTTTAGATATGAATGATGGTTTAACCCAATAGTCCAAGCTGACTCATTTTAAAGATTTCAGCAACTGGAGATACTATTAAGCAAATCAAACCAGTCTCAGATAAGTATTGTATTTCTCTTGTTTGTGGCTCAAAAGCCACAAAATTAAGGATTAGTTGCTATTAGAGAATCAAAATAATTTTTAGCTAATCTTGTCATTAATTGCCTTAATATTGCCATTAATTAACATAAGCATAAAACATTACAGATAGTTAGCCCACAAAAGAAACCTCAGGTTGCATTCCACTTTTTGAGTCTTATTCAGAAGAACATGAGTGATTTAGGTTTGAACTAACATTGAACTTTTGGATTAGAACATGCTTGTATTCTTTTGTAATCAAGTGGGATATTGGCTGGGACTATACTTTTCTTTAGTTCATGGAGGCTCTCAAGCTTTCTTCCCCACATTTTTTCATGAAAATCCTGACAGTAATTTTTGTTCTGGGGTTAATTGAAAAATTTTTATATACATGCATGATTGAAACATACATGTATATACATACCGATACATGTATACTATACACATTTCTGTATGATTTTTTTTTAATTTGAGAAGAAACCTAAAATTGAGTCAATCTTTATGTCTAGGAAAAATGGGCTAATTATTTAGATTCTCAGAAACTAATTACTCCCCTGCAGTACAGCCGTATGGCTACATGCTGGAGATGGTATGTAGTAGGATAGGCTCCAGACTTGAGTCTCACATGTGACTAGGCCATGTTCTTCAACCTCTCACTCCCTGAATTCTCCTAAATGGCACATTATGAGAATAAAATTGGCTAACTTCAGAAAGAGCCTATAACAAATGCCCAGAAATTTGAGAATAAAGTGATTTCTTCTGTTTTCACAACAGTTGCCAAAATTCCCATTCCCCTTACCAGCTATAGCTGTGAACTATCAAATTTGGCTTCATCTTAATGATAACAGTTAGTTTTGACTGATCTTAAAAGCATTGTTGTCACTTGTGTAGAGTTATCTCAGTAACAATATCCTAGAGTCACCACACTGACACCATTTGAAATGAGGAAATTCAAAGATTCTTCCTCTATATTTATAAATTGACATTCCTAAAGCTACTCATGTTCCATCCCAACTCCATATGCAGAGCATAACAATGACTAAATTACCCCAGGGAGAATGGCAAACCTATCTAACTCTGGATGTATCTGACTATAGAAATAAAACTTTTGACAGCGCATATAGTTTTTCATTGGAGCGGGGAGGGTGTGACCTACTTCTAGGAGGTTGGAAATTCTTGAAACATATATCATTCATGAAAATGGTCTCAGAAAAATTCAGAAGGTATAGATGGGTGCTTTTGGTATTTCTGTCATTATATAAGGAAGATATCAAGCACCCTGCATCAATCATTTTTGTGTTGGCATAAAATGAAAGAATAATACCCATTTGTTTTTACTTGCTGGGGTCCTTTGATTTTTTTCTTCTCATTTGTCAAATAGCTCTTTTATGAAATTTCTTCTTTCACTCCCCTCTTTCTCTACTTTTAATATTTTATGGGCAGTAAGCTTGTAATATGTGACAGTACGACTGTTCTCTCAAGGGGTCAGGATAGCTTTAATAATGTGATGCATAACAGCAACTCTGTAAAACTCATTTCAGGCTAAAATGGCATGTTATATTGAATCTCGTGTGAAAGGTCGTGGCAGCTGGGGTTAAACAAGTTTCAACATGAGTTCTGAGTATGAGAACCCCGCCATGCCACACTCCCATCAACCGCTATCCTCCTCCCCCCATGCCCATGTTAACTCAGACTTTAACCTGTGGGCACCATAGGACTAGGCAAAGAGGCTGGGAGAAACCACACCAGACTCCTCTGTTATGGGCTCTGTGGAGTGGTCAGAGTTTGCTATTGCTCTAGCATAGCCTAGTCTTTCTCACTGTAGCATAATGCTTAGTTCAAGCCAGAGCTGACACTCTACCTGCAGTTACCCTCACAGACCTTCATAATGGCTTTGCTCCAAAGTTACATCTTCATTTTCATTGTCATGAGCTCCAGCTGGGCTCTTCTGTGACTGTGATGAATCTAAGTTCAACACATTCATGAGTGAAGCATGGCAGGTCGACAGGTCAGCCGTTCTGAAGACTAGCAGGAAACAGCTCAGTTCTAGAGCCCTGGAGCAAGAAGAGCCCCCTGGAGGGATGCAAGAATCCTGTGTACTGCAGTACCAGGCATGGGACAGCCAAGGCACCAGTGTCACAGGGAAGGCTGCATGCTGAGGCTAGTGCAGGACTGTAGTTTCAGGAAAGGCTAGTGAGCAACAAGTCTATCCTCACTGAAAGTCAAGTGTCCCCCCCACACACACTCCTTAGTGTGCCAGTGAGAGCTCTGAAGGGTTCTGCCCTGACTGCACACAGTGCCAGTAGCTAGTATCAGATGTAACACAGCTGACCTCTATGGACCATGCTTAGCCTTATCTTACCTTTAGAGAGAAAACAAGGAAGGGGGCTATGAAAACTTGCCCTTTCGTTATATTTCTTTCTAAATGATAGAGAACAAGACATTAGCAGCTTGATGGGTAACTAGCAAAGTGATATTCTGCCACAGAATGAGAAAGATCCTTGTGCAATCAAAGAACTCTTCAGTGAAACAGATACAGAAGGCTTTGTAGAAATGTGAAGTTGTAAAAGTATGCCGGGTCAAACGTGCTCCCATAAGCAGGGTCTATTTCTAACACACTAGCTCCGCCATGTCCTTAGTACAAGCCCACTGCCCACAGAGAGCAGAGAATGAGCAAGCCTTAGCTCTCTTTTTAGCCGCTTTAGATTCCTGCAAGTACAGCTGAGTTAAACGCACATAGTGGATATGGACTCATGTTTCACCATGACTCATAAAAACTTCTCTGAGAATGTCAGGCCAGTGTTTATAAAATTCCTAGTCTCATCAAACATCTTAGACAGGTTACACAGTACAGATAGACATGGCCAGTACTGTATGATTATTGAGATGCAGCCTCAATTTAGCTAACTCATGTCTCTTAGAAGACTCATTGCAAATAAATAAATAAATAAATAAATAATAAATAAATAAAAGATTTTAAAAATGATCTGCTCACTTGCCCTAGATAGGAATTAGCCCTGGGAAAGTAACCTCAACTCTGAAACAAATTCAGTCACGACTGGTGAAACATTGGACAGATTGAGAAAGACAGAGACTACCGAGTTGTTCTTTGATCTACTAATACCAAGCCAGAGCCTCAGGTGCAAGTGTAACATGCAAAGACACCCTGTGGCCTCTTCTAGCCAGGGCACTAAATGAGGCCTGGTTCCCTGGTCACTGAGAAACAGCTCTCCTGACCACATTGGCTTCATCTTTAGTTCTTCAGAAGATGTTGAATGTGCGCCTGACATGCCATTCCTGGTGAATAGGAGAGGTTTTGTTCAAGGTTGAGTAGAATTACATTGTTCATCTTTGAAATTCCCTAATCTGTGAAAATATTCCTCCTATCTTAGATATTTTTATTTATAGCAAACGGTCTTCTTTAAGAACTTCTGTTGCTTTGTTTGGTTAGAATGTCATATCACCATTCCATAGAAATAACACACTTGTTTTCACCTATTCAATGCCTTTAAATATGTATTCTCTTCACTGAGGGGTGTGTGTGTGTGTGTGTGTGTGTGTGTGTGTGTGTGTGTGTGTGTGTGTGTGTGTGTGTATGGTCTTGTTTTGGTTTTGTTTTTGTTGTTGTTTTTGCATTATTAGAAATTAAACCACAAGCCTTGTACATGTTGTGCAAATCCTCTGCCACTAAGCTATGTTCTCAGTCCTCTTTTTTACTTACTTTTAGTCAGGATTTCCCTAAGTTGCTCAAATTGGCCTTGACCTCACTCTGTAACCAGGCAGGCTTTGATGTGCAGAGCTCCTGCCTCCGTCGCCTGAGTAGTTGGGATTCCAGGTGTGTGCCAGTAGGCTCAGCAAGGATTTTTTTCAAGAAGGAGCACATTGAATCATATTGAGTCATCTGAAGCACCATGTTCAGTTAGCTGCTCCTTAGTCTTTGTTGGGCAGCTCTTCTCTGAGTTCCCACACTGCATGTCTCTGGGAAATGGTTGATGTGTCTGTCTCTCCTGTCCACTACAAGCTCCGTCATTTCCAACATTAACATTAACAGTGTCTGATAAAAGCAGAAACAAGTGAATGAGTAGTCATTAGGGGCATACTAGATCAACTCTAAAACCTTTTCTGCTGTAGAAAAAGAATTCCTTTATTATAATCTGAAACTTTAAACTTGAATACCCATTCTTGTTGCAGTAACTTCATACTTCACTCAAGAAATCTCCCAAAGTTCCTAGAATCATGAAGTTTTGAGGGACCAAAGCAGCATTATAAAAATGACTTCATGAATTTCCTGTTAAGTTTAGTGCCCCATTTTGTAAGAGGGCTGCTTGATTTTTTGTATTGTTTTAATTTTTGATTCTTTGTAAGTTCTACAAATTTTGTCGTCTTTGAAACAATGTGATCAAAATGTACCTGCAGTACAGTGACCACCCATTCAGAGTTCACCATACCAGATCTCTGTGAAGTACGGTTTACCTCCTCTGGGCCCAGTAATAGGAGAAGGGGAGAGTCAAGCCCGTACTGGAAGTAGCTGTTTTATGACTACTGCTATTGCTTTCAGATAGTTTTAGGTCAGAAACAGAGCAGCTGCGAGAAGGCGAAGAAGGAAGTCTTACTGCAGTACTAGTCATAAAGCTACAGAGATAAAGTGTTATGGGAGTTTAGAGAAAGGAGAGATTACTTTCGCCTAAGGGGATAGTGCAAACGCCTTCAGATGAGTTTTTGTGTGACTCTTTTCATGAGTGAAGCCTGCAGTTCTTAATCAAAGGCCCATATGCCAAGTCCCATGCTAGACATTCTGTGGAGAAGCAATGTGGTCTAGGGGGATCATCACTGGATTAAGAGCAGGATGATCAGACTTCTGATTCCAGCTCTGTCATTAACCAGCTGTGTGTCCTTAGTGAAGTGGCTTATTCCCTTCAGACCTGTAATTGAGAGCACTGGACTATCTGACTTCTAGAGCCCTTTATAGCTTGAGAGTAGCTCCCAGCTCCCAGCTCCCTCCTCTGATCCTCTGTACACTGCACAAGTAAACCCAAATGTTCAGAGCATCTGTACCTGATGGTCAACGCCTGCTCTTCTGGTGTTTGCTACCACCACCACCACCACCACCACCCCTTTTTTGTATTTTATATGTCCATATCAGCCACCATGATGGCCATGAGGCTTCCTGAGCACAAGAGCCACATTCATTTCATCTTCGTGTCTCATAGGTAATACAGTATACTTACTTGCATCTCCTGTATCTAAGCTGTGAGTCTCCTCTGACTCTTTGCAGTCTGTTAGCCCATATGTCTTTCCTCTGTTCACATCTCCTGTCAAGTGTCCTGCAGAACTTTCCCCTTTTGCAACTAGCCCTGAAGTAGCAGTCTTCATTTATCCTATCCACCGTTGTTCTCTCCATTACTCACCTTAACTCCATGCAGTCTGGAGTTCTGACCCCACTACTCCACAGAAAGTGCTTTTGAGTTTAAAAGTAAAAGAGGAATGTTTTGTTACCAAATCCTGAAACATATGTTGGCATTTTCATGATAGCCTCCAGCAGCATCTGCTGTCACCACATCCTTCTTGAAACTCCTGTCATGGCTCCCGTGGACCAGTGGCTCTGCTTCTCATGCCCCTCTGACAGTGTGTTGCTCTCTTCTCCTTAGATGCTTGTTTTCTGATATTCTTCATGGTTCCGTACTTGGCTCTTGATTCTTTTCACTCTTCTTCAGTTCTTTCCCGACACTTCTTCCATGTCTGTGGCCATAGTCACCTCAAATTGGACATGTTCATAACAGCACTCATTAGCTTCCCCCAAAGTCATTTTCTCTTTTTTTGCCTGTTTTGGCAATGACTCCACAATCCATGTAGTTTTCCAGGCCTGGAGTTCTCCTTTTCCTTCATCCCCACAACCAACTAGTGAGAACTGAGCTTTATACCTTCATAGTATCACTGGAGCTATTTGCAGTAGCCTGTCCCCCTGCCTCCTGTGACTTGTTTCTACAGCCCCATCATCTTGCTGAACATGTCTTCTATTCTGACCATAAACTTGACAAACCTTCAGTCCCTTAGCTTATCAGCTTGCCTTCCTAGTTCTCACGGTGAACTTCTTAAAAGGAACTGTACTTGCTCTTACCTCTGTGTCTTTGCTGGAACATTCCACAAGTTCTTCAGGCCATCCCTTTTCCTCTGCTGGCAAGTCCAAGTGCTAGTGAGATAGCATGGTTGCTAGGAAACCTTTGCCTTTGTTAGCCAGCAGAGGAAGGTGCCTGAGCCCCTGGATGTCCTCTGGAAGCTTTGCCTTTCCTCTCCCCACCACACTGCACCTGAAGCTGTGACTTCTTCACTTCTGCTTTGTTCCTCAGCCTTAACCTAGAGCCTGACACCTAATGGCCCTTTCTTCCGTGTTTGCAGAATGGTGGGCAGTGCAGCGGAAGGATAATTACTTTTAAGACTGTTAGTTTTCCATGAACTTGGTGCTTTGTTCTTCCTGTGTTCCTCAGCCTAAATCAAGAGTTTCCACAGTTTACTTGTCCCCACTTATTAAAGAATATATTCTACTTTTATTCTAAAAGGACTGATCTACTTAGGACCCTGAAACATTGCATTATCATTGTAGTCTCCACAAACTGATTTTATGAATAAGTGAAGCAGGAATACTAGTAGGCCCTGAACCTCAAGGCCTGTGTTCTATGCATAAGAACATCTTTCCTCTTAGGGGAAATGAGCAATTCTGAATTATTTAGCTTCTTATTTCATGTCAGTCTTCCCTCTTTCTTCTTCCTCTTGTGTTTGAAAGATCCTGGCCGGCCTTCGGTGCATATGGACTGCATGATAATAATTTCCCATCGTGTGAGTGCCAGAACTAAGGCCCATTCCCCTTTCATTGAATTACATAAAACCTGGAGCTGTGACTTTCAAGTGATGGAAGTCCACTGGGGAAATTAAAGGTTCACAGAGAACAGGACCCATTATAATAAAAGCATGTGCATAGCCAGTGATTCCATCCACCCTGTGGCTTCTCTGTTCCTTAGGGAGTGATGAAATATGAAGCAAGAGAACCTTTGGAAGTAGTTTGAGGAATTTATTTTAATTGGACTTGGTAGTAGCATTCTGTGCTTGAAGTAAACTCTGGATCATGCATAGTGGTGTGATCAGCATCTCATAAAGAGCCAGAATGTGTCCAGGTCGGCCATGATTGTGGATCTTAGCCCCATTTGTTCCAAGGTTTGTCTGTTCCTATGTATGTACTAGCAGTGATCATGTCTCCCTCTTGCTCTTGCTTTTCTTCTTTTCTCCCTTCCCTCCCTCCCTTCATTCTTCCAGTGTCTCTATATTTCCTGTTCCATACTTAGTGTTTGATAAAATGCCTAAATCAAACCACTTCTAGACCTTCAAATTACTCCTAACAAGAGACCCAAGAAAAAAATCCAGCGAGCAAAGTAGATTAGCAGAGAAACAAAGACAGTCTTCATCTAAATAGTGAGATCATAATGGCTATTTTTCAGTACATCCTAGGCTCTGCTTATATATGAAACACTTTACATGCATGTTCTCATTTCATTCTCTCACCCCTTCTCTGTGGGATTGCCTCCATCTCACAGATAAGGAGATTGAAGCTTAGAGAAGACACTAGCCCAGATCACATAGCTGTAATTAAATGGCAGAATTAGAATCATCTGTAATATAGAGGTAGAAATTAATACTCAGTAGCAAAACCAGATTTCAAACAAGTCTGACTCCAAGGTTCAAGCTTTTAAGTACTGTGTTTCAGTGCCCATGACTAAAAAGTGTTATATTTATGAGTATAAAACTTAGGTTTGCTTTTTAACAAAGGTATACCTTGAAGAAGTCTTGTCATTACTTGTGTCTTTGTAATGATAGCAATACTTGAGTTGAATAGTGTCACATCTCTGAGACTGCTTTTACAGTTATTCAATCTGCCTTTACTTTCTCACTTTTATATTTTTAGATGCATCATCCCATTCAGATGAAACCTGCAGATAGTGAAAAGTCAAACGGTAGGTGGTAACCAACTGTCTCATTTAATAATGTCTGTTCTTTTGGAATCTAAAGTCAGGTGGGAGGGGAGGAGCCTACACTGGCTGGTTTGTTTGTCTGAAAGGTGGACATGACTGCTTAAGGAACCTTCCACTGTGATGAGCACATCTGGAGAAATTTACACTCTACTCTCCTGTCTCATTATCTCTGATTTTAAGATCTATGAGACTGTTACAAGAAGTGCTTTTCCATGTCTCTGTGCTTTGGGCTGCCCTGTGTAGTAGTAGCTCTGTATTATTTATTGGCTTTTATTGTTCTCTTCCAATGGAATACAGGAGCACCTGATGGGTGGAGGAGGACGTGCATGGGAAAGGAGTTGCCCATTGAGAAATAGGCTGGTTTTGGGGGGCTTTTTTGCCTTCCCATTTGTTCCTCTCTGACTGTCTTATTGCATTCCTCTCTAAATTGTACCAATACATTTGCATCAGAATTCATTCAGAGTTCAGCCTGCTGATTAAATCAGCGCACACTTGCTGAAAAAATAGGCACTCAATGAGATCTATAATATAATTGGGATTTGCCTCTTCAGAGCACTGGAGGGTTGAGAGCCCATATTTCCCTCTTAAGATTGTACTTCCATTTCTACAAACCTTCTGTCCCTGTTTTGTTCTTTTAATTTGCTGAAATGTATGTTAAAAGAATCATCTACCTTCTTAGACCACAGAGCTCCTCTCTGTCCCACAAGACTGACATAATCAGCACTGTTTTCCTTCCAGGAGGCAGTTTTGCACCTCATTAATTAGTAATCAGGGCAGAAGCCATGCACTTGGAGAACTACATATCTGCAAATGTAAATTATGATTGGGCTCTAAATCTCTCCACAAGGGTTTTTGTTTTTTCCCTACTTGTAGTGCATCCCATTTTCACAGACTGGAAAGTTTTGGAGACAATTGCAAGTTGTCGCATGGTGCTGTTGACACCAGTTTGTCAGAGCTTTTCTTTCTCAGAGTAGGTTCTTTTGCTTTATCTACTATCTGTACTTTTCATAGGGCCAATTTCCTTACCCTAGACTGCTTTATCACTGATACGGCCTTTACTGTCAGACGATCCAAACTCTGACACTGCTTAGTTGTAAGACCAAGTTGCTTCAATCCTTCATTCATTAGTTATTCACTTATCAGTTATTGTGTGCCAACCTTGTTGTCTAGGGAGGTGGCATTACACCAGTATATTTGAAAATGAAGGAAGAAAGAAGTACAGGAGACTGTGTCCTTGACGTGTAACTAGTTCAGGCTACGGACTTAACTACCTAATAATAATCACTTCAACATGGAATCTACTCATTTATGAAACAAGAACAGTGCTATCTGTCTTATGTGGGTTGGCTTTTTTCTGCTTTCAGAGACTCAAATAAGATGTTTTTGACACTCTTTGTAAATGATAGAGCACTTCTGTGAAGTGTTAGTTATTGTCACCCAGAGGTTCCCCGAAGCTGTACAGCATGCAGACAGCCATTTCCTGTGCTGACTCCTTGAGTTATTTGGCTCCAGAGGTCCCCATTTGTAGTCTGTTTTCGCCTCAGTGTCAAAAGAGAAGAAGCTTGTATTTATGGGATGAATCTTGTTAGTGCAGGTCATGTTGGAGTTTCTAGCCACCAAGAGATGCTCCCTGTCCTTTGGCCTAATAATTAGGTATGGAACGGGGCCATGGGATGAAAGTTTATGGGAAAGGGTTTGTCTTATTTGTAAAATCACAACATACTAAAACAGTCATGCCATGGGTGCCCCCAGTTTTACATGATCTCGAGAGCCAAGGAGGATTTGTGTAGTTATTACTAATATTTTTTAAAGCACCTAAAAATGCCCTAATGCCCTTTACTTAGGAAGCAGCATGTAGTAACAGGTAAAAATTATTTTGAGAAACTTGGATTGGACTCCTGACTCTACACTTGTGTCCTTGAACGGGTTATGTAACCTCACTCAGCCTCTACGGCCGTCAAGGGAATACCATTTTGTAATGCCTGCCTTGCTAGGATATTACATAGTTAATATCTTTAGAGCTTAGCATAATGCCAGGCATGTAAGAAATAGCTGGTATCCTAAGTTGTGGTACATTTGAGGTGGATGCTTCAGTGACAGAGGCTAGCACACACAGGCTTCAGATGTTCATACCAAAGAATAGGCCTATACATAGAATGAAAATCCCCACAGTTTCTTGTGGGGCCAGTTCTCCTTGTTCTTATAGGTTGACCTTTATTTTCAAATTAGAAAAGTAAAAAAAAAATCTGCATGAGGTTAAAGCTACATTTCAAGGGCTCTTATAGGAGCTCAAATGGAACCTTGCCTTGCATAGATATGAACAGTTTGGTGGTTCCCTTTGGACCTGACAGGAATCAAAGAAATGTATACTTTTCTAAACAAGGGATAAAAGCTGCAGCCCTTTCTGATTCTACATGGCATTTTTGACAGGTAAGCATACTTTCAAAAACACAAAGAGCACAAAGATTTCTTTGGCTCGAATGCTCTAAATAGCTCCTGTAGTCATGAAAGAAGTATAACGAGCTCTAATTGCACTTGTATTGGTTTGCTGACATTTATGGATAGCACAAAAGACTCATCAGGGTTAGACAGTTACTGTCTTCATTATTTGTGTGTTCAAATTTCTGAAATCTTGTATTAACTGAGCAAGAAAGGACTGCTAATCACAGATCAGTTTGTGATGGTCAAATAAATTCCAGCAAAGCAATCATTCTTTGATGCCCTAACCATCTAGAGATTTGATAACAGGAGCCTCTATGGTGAGCTCAGAAATGTTCCATTGCTCTTAGATCATCCCCATGCTGTTGAATCTTGCTAAATAGGCTTCCTAAACCTCTATGGCTTTCTAATAAACTGCCCTTCCAATTGGCTGTAATTTAAGCTGTAGCCTCTTAACATGTTTATGCAAACACACAACATTTTATTTTCTGCTCACATGCTAGGTATCAAAAGATAAAATGAAATAATCCTATCCTAGAAAGTAATAGATTATGGAGCCATTAAATGCACTTTGAAAAACCCAACTAGCTACAGAATCCAACTTGTTTTTGTTATTTTTACCTTACAGAAAATGAAGTGAAGTTATAAGAAGGGTGTCTGAGGAGGTGTGGATTTCTGATGCTTACATTAACTAGCATAAGCATAAATTACTCTGGTTCAGTCTATGCAGCATCTAATATACTATTCTGTAGCATCCAGCTTTCAATCCTCTGTCACGGTGCAAGATTGAAAACCAACTGCTGAAGCTAGTCTAGCAGTGAGTAATAAGAAAAGCATGCAGTGCCTCTTCCTCTTTGCTTGGCTCACAGTGGCTAGAGCCAGTATTGACTATTTTGTCATGCTTCTTGTTGCAAGG